>VMDO01007715.1:9183-89341 GCA_007922755.1 Pedetes capensis | reverse complement strand
GTTTCACCAGTTCTTTCAAGGCAGCTTCCACTTCGTCCTTCAACACCATTGGTTCCTCTTCATATGCAACCTCTTGGAATGGTTGGTCATCTACCAATTCTTTCTTGTATATTGACTCTGTGTATTCTTCCCATCTTCTTTTGATGTTTCCTGCATCATTTAATATTTTCCCTGTAGAATCTTTCACTACTGCCACTCGAGGCTTGAATTTTTTCTTCACTTCCCTAAGCTTGAGAAACACAGAGCGTGTTCTTCCCTTTTGGTTTTCTGCCTCCAGCTCCTTGCACATGTTATTATAATATTTGTTTTTGTCTTCTCAAGCTGCCTTCTGAAATCTTCTGTTTAGTTCCTTAACTTCATCATGTCTTCCTTTTGCTTTAGCTACTCGACATTCGACGGCAAGGTCCAGTGTCTATTTTGACATGTAATTTGGTCTTTTCTTTTTTTCTTGTCTTTTTAAGAATTTTTTGCTTCTTTCTTGAATGATATCTTTTATGTCATGCCACAGCTCTTCTGGTCTCCTATCATTTGTGTCTAATGCATTAAACCTATTTTTGAGGTGGTCTCTGAACTCAGGTGGGATATACTCAAGGTGATACCGTGGCTCTCGTATACTTGCTCTAATTTTCTTCAGCTTCAGTTTGAACTTGCATATGAGAAGTTGATGGTCTGATCCACAGTCAGCACCTGGTCTTGTTTTGACATTTTGTATAGAGCTTTTCCATCATCTCTTTCCACATATGTAGTCAATTTGATTCCTGTATGTTCCATCTGGTGAAGTCCATGAGTATAGTCTCTGTTTATGATGTTGAAAAGATGTACTTGTAATGAAAAGGTCATTGGTCTGACAAAATTCTATCATGCGATCTCCCGCATCATTTCTGTCACCAAGACCGTATATTCCAACTACTGAGCCTTCTTCTTTGTTTCCAACCTTTGCATTCCAGTCACCAGTGATTATCAGTATGTCTTGATTGCATGTTTGATCTATTTCAGATTGCAGAAGCTGATAGAAGTCTTCCCTTTCTTCATATGTGGCCTTAGTGGTGGGTGCATAATTTTGAATAATAGTCTTATTAATTGGCCTTCCTTGTAGGTATATGGATATTATTCTATCACTAACAACATTGTATTTCATGACAGATCTTGAAATGTCTTTTTTGATGATGAATGCAACCCCATTTCTCTTTAGTTTATCATTCCCAGCATGGTAGACCATATAATTGACTCAAAATGGCCTATGCCGGTCCATTTTAGCTCACTGATGCCTAGAATGTCAATGTTTATGCGCTCCATTTCTCTTTTAATGATTTCTAATTTTTTTAGATTCATATTATGTACATTCCATGTTCCAATTATTAATGGATGTTTACAGTTGTTTCTCCTCATTTTGAGTCATACCGCATCAGCAAATGGAAGTCCTTGGGGCTTTATTCCATTTCTGTTATCATGGTAGACTCTACTTTGAGGAGGCAACTCTTCCCCAGTAGTCTTTTGAGTGCCTTCCAACCTGGGGGGCTCATTTTCTTGCACTGTATCTGACAGTGTTTCTTTGCTATTCATAGGGTTTTCAATGGCTAGTTGTTTCGGGAGTGGTTCGCCAGGTCCTACTCCCTAGTCTGTCTTAGTCTGGAAGCTCAGCTGAAAACCTGTCCACCATGGGTAACCTTGCTCATATCTGAGGTACCAGTGGCAAAGCTCTCAGCCTCATCGCAACACACAAGCCCCCACAGTGCAGCAAACTGACAGACGTGTGGTGGATAAAAAAGTTAAAAAGTATAAAATAAAACCAAAGTGTAAAATCAAAGTATAAAATCAAAAGTATAAAATCAAGTATAAATGAAGTATAATGGAGGTTATCATGGGCTGAGTGAGGGGAAAATAAGATTTGTTTGCTTGTGGTGCTAGGGTTCAAACCCTAGCTCATACACGCTGCACAAGCACTCTGCCACTGAGCTACACTTCCAGCTTAGGAAGTATTTTTTAATGGATACAGAGCTGCTATTTGAATGATGAAAAATTCTGGAACTGGATAGTAGTGATGGCTGAATAACATCATGAATGTACTTGATGCCACTGACTTAATTGTACACTTAAAAATGGTTAAAATTGGACTGAGAGTGTAACTCAGTGTAGAGCACTTGCCTGGCATGTATGAGGTACAGGGTTCGATCCTAGCACTGTGAAAGTAAATAAATAAATAACCTCAAGTCAATAATCTAACCTTTCAAGGAACTACAAAAAGAAGAGCAAACTCAGCCCAAAGCTAGTATCAGTAAAGAAGTAATAGAGTAAATAAAGAGTAGAGATAAATGAAATAGAGAATAGAAAACAATAGAATCACTGAAGCCAAAAGATTCTCTCAAAGTTCAATAGAACTGGCAAACTTTTAGCTAAATTGACAAAGAAAAAAAGATAGAGAATACAAATAGCTAAAATCAGAAATGAAAGTGGGAACATTACTATTAACCTCACAGAAATAAAAAAGATTATAAGAGAATATTATGAATAATTACATGTCAACAAATTGACAATCTAGATGAAATAGGAAAATTCCTAGAAACATGCAAATTACCAAAACTGACTCAGAAGAAATAGAAATTTTGAATAGATTTAAACAAGTATAAAAAAATTAGTCATCAAAAATTTCTGAACAAAGAAAAGTCCAGGGCCAGATGGCTTTCCTCATGACTTCTATCAAATACTTAATGAAAATCAACACAATTTCTTCTTAAACTCTTCCAAGAATAGAAGAATAAGGGACACTTCTTAATTCACCTTATGAGGCCATTCGTTACCCTGATACCAAAACAAATTCAAAGACACCACAAGAAGAAAAAAATCTGTAGACCAACATCTCTTAGGAATGTATATGCTGAAATCCTCAACAGAATACTAGCAAACTGAATCCAAGAACACATTGAAACACTATAGCCAACTCAGACTTACCTCAGGAGTGCAAGGGGGTTCAACACAAGAAAGTCAATCATTATAATACCTCACACTAATAAAGAAAAAAAATCAAGTGATCATCTTAATGATCAAAAAAAAAAAATTTAACAATATCCAATAGCCTTTCATGATGAGAATAGACATAAAATGAGGAATTAGAAGGATATCTCTCAATATGATGAAAGCCATTTGTGAGAAATCAATTGACCATGTTGTTACTGTTGTTAGGTGCCATGGAGTCCTGCCTGACTCATAGCAACCCTCATAGGGCTTTCAATCGCTGATTGTTTCAGGATTGCCTCAGGAGTGGATCACCACATCCTTCTCCCATTTTTGCGGTGCTGGGGATTGAACTCAGGACCTCAGAAACTGCAGAGCAGTGCTCTACCTATGGAGCTAAATTCCAGCCCTTGAGAAGTAGTTGTTGTTGTTGTTAAGTGCCATGGAGTCATGTCTGACTCATAGCGTCCCTCATAGGGTTTTCAATGGCTGATTGTTTGGGGATTGCCTCAGGAGTGGATTGCTGTGTCCTTCTCCCATATTTGCGGTGCTGGGAATTGAATTGGGGACCTCAGGGACTGCAGAGTGGCACTCTATCAACTGAGCTATTAAATAGTCAATGGTGAAAGACTGAAAGCTTCCCCCCAAGATAGGACGTTCACTACTCTGCAACAGTGTACTAGAAATTTTAGCCAGACCAGTTGCACAAGAAAAAGTAATGAAGGTCATCCAAATTGAAAAAAAATTGAAAAGAAAGAAAACTATCTCTATTTGCAGACAACATCATCCTATATATAGAAACTCCCAAATAATCCATAAAACTACTATTGCTAATATAAAATTTCAGCCAAGTTGCAGGACACAAGGTCAATACACAAAAATGAATTATGTTTCTTTTTCCCCTCATCCTGAGAATTGAATCTAGGACCTTACCCATGGTAAGCACATGCTCTATCAGTGAGCTACACCCCTAGCCCAAGTTATATTTCTGGATACCAGTAATGAACAATTCCATTTCCAGCAGCATCTAAAAGAATAAAATGCCTAAGAATAAATTTAACCAAAAATTGAAATACTTGTACCCTATAAACTATAAAACATTGCTGAATGACATTAAGGAAGACTTAAATGAAAGGAAAGACCTACCATGTTCATGAATTGGAAGACTTAACATTAAGATGGCAATACTACCCAAAGCAATCTAGAAATTTAAAGTATTCTCTATTAAACTTTCACCTGCCTTTTTGCAGAAATAGAAAAGCCAGTATTCAAATTCATATGGATTTTCAAGGGACCCTGAATAGCTGTAACAATATTGAGAAAGAATAAAGTTTGAGGACTCAAACTGTGATTTAAAAACTTAGTATAAGGGCTTGGTGATAGAGCATTTGCCCTGGTTTCAATCCCCAGAACCACAAATAAGTAAATAATACAAACTTACTACAAGGTCAACCAAGCATGGTGGTGTACACCTGTAATCCCAGCAACTTGGGAGGCTGAGGCAATAGGATCACAGGCCTGAGGCCAGAGGCACTCTGCATGACTTAGTGGGTCTCTGTCTCAAGATAAAAAATAGGAAGTGGCCTGCAGGTCAGCTCAGTGGTAGAATACTTGCCTAGCAAGTATAAGGCCCTGGATTCAACTCTCCAGTACTGAAAAAAAAAATTTCTCCTATGTTTTCTTCTAAAAGTTTTATAGTTTTAATTTATGCCTTTTTATCTATAACCAAATTTATTTTACCATCAGATTCTATTACATCATCTAAGAACCATACAATTACATTTTTATCAAGTTTAAATTCACATAACCTAAAATTAACCATTTGAGGTGAATAATTCAGTGGCATTTAGTGCATTTACAATGTTGTACAACCATTACCTCTATTTTCAAAACATTTTCATCACTCCAGAAAATCCTGTTATGCTGTTACTCTCATCTTCATTCACCGCAGTTCCTGGCAACCACCACTCTCATTTATTTTTATGGATTTAACCTATTCTGGCATTGCATGGCCTGCAGCTGTACCACTATGGCTTCCCATCCTGTCAGATATCATAAGGTAAGCAGGGTTGGGCCTGGTTAGTACTGGGATGGGTGATGGTCCCAGCAGCCCACTCCAACAAACAAACAAACAAACAAACAAACAAAAAACACACAAAAAAACCAATCAGCCATTGAAAACCCTATGAACAGCAGAGAATCACTAACAATAGTGTTTTGCCTGTTGTACGCAGAGTCACTATGAGTCGAAAACGGACTCCACCAACTCTACAACTCTATGGTACTTAACAACAACAGACATTGCATATAAATAGGATCATACAATGTGACCTTGTGTTCTTTTATCCAGCATGTTTTCAAGGTCAATCCACATTGTAGCATGTGTCAGCACTTCATTTCTTTTTATGGCAGAATATGCCATTGTATGTTGTTTATCCATTCCCACAATTTGTTTATCCATACATATGTTGAGAACCACTTGGGTTGTTTCCATCTTTTGGCTGTTGTGAATGATGCTGCTATGAACCTGTGCATACAAATATTTGCTTGAGTGCTTGTTTTTGATTTGGAGGGAGTAAATACCTCCGAATAGAATTGCTAGTTCATATGGTAGTTATATGTTTAACTTTTTTTTTTTTTTTTAGATGAGGACTTGCTGTTTAACCCAGGCTGGCCTCAAACTTCAGATCCTCCTCCCTCAGCCTCCCAAGTTATGGGAGCACAAGCATGCACCATGTTGCCCGCTTGTTAGTTACATTACTAGGACTCAAACCTAGGACCTCAAGCATGCTAGGCAAGTGCTCTACCACAGAGCTACACGGCCCTCCCATTTGTGAGTTTTTGAATTAGATTGTCTTTTTGTTATTGAGTTTTAAGAATTCTTTATAAATTCTAAAATTCTAATAGAGATCCAACCATCTCTATAAAGATGATAGATCTTTTTTAGACTTATGATTTGCAAACATTTTCTCCCATTATGTAGATTGTCTTTTCACTTTCTTCATAATATTTTTGACGCACAAAATTTTTAATGTTGATGAAGTCTAATTTATGTTATTGTTATTGCTCTTGCTTTTGTTGTCACAGTTAAGAATTCATTGTCAAATCCAAGGTCATGAAGATTTTCAGGGTTTTAGCTCTTACATTTAGGCTGCTAATCCATTTTGACTTAATTTTTATATACAGTAAGAGATAAGGGTTTATGTTTATTCTGTGCATGTGGGTTTGCAGAGCAGCATTTGAGGAGACCCTTTCCTCAGCTGACTGGCCTTGGCACTACACTGAAAATCAACTGTAAGCGTATGGGTTTATTTTCCTTCTCTCAGCTCTATCCCACTGTTCTAAATGTCTATTCCTTAGAGCACCACACAGCTTTTATGAATGTGCTTCTTTTTTTTTTTTCTTCCGTATTAGGGGGCTGAACCCAGGGCCTCACACATTCTTTGCAAGTGCTCTACCACTGGGTTGCACCCCCAGCCATTTTTTATTTTTTATCTTGAGTCAGGGTCTTGCTAAGTTATGCAGGCTGCCTCTGGCCTGGAACTTATGATCCTCTGCCTCTGCTTTTTGAGTCACTGGGCTTATAGGTGTCTGCCACCATGCCTGGCCTTGTAGTAAGTTTTTATTTTTTACGTATTTGTGGTTCTGGGGATTGAAACTAGGGCCTTGTGCATAACCTGGAGTTAGGTATGAATTCTTAGACATGACACCAAAAGCATGATCTATAAAAGAAAAATCAAACTTTATCAGAATCAAAATGTAAAGCAGGTGTGGTAGTACATACCTGTAATCACAGCACTCAGGAAGTTGAGGCAGGAGGATCTCAAGTTCGTGATCAGCCTAGTGAGTTTGAGGCCAGCCTAGGTTGCATAGTAAGATATTGTTTCAAAAGAAAGAAAGAAAGAAAGAAAAGGAAGCCTTTCCCTGATAGACACCATTAAGAAAGTGAAAAGACAAGCCACAGATTGGGACAAACTATATGTGTATCATATACATGACTTGTATCCAGAATGTATAAAGAATCCAATTTAGTCATAAGACACCCATAGCCTGATTAAAATATGGGCAAAAATATCTGGGCCTGGTGATGCATGCCTGTGGATTCTAATACTTGAGTGGCTGAGGCAAGAGGATCACTAGCTCAAAGCCAACTTGGGCTCAAAAGCAAGTGTCAGGCCAGCTTGAGCTATGTTGTGAGACTCTCTCAAAAACCCCCCAAAACAAAAAACAAATTTCCAAAATTAATAATAAAGACTAAATATTTAACAAAAGAAGATATTCAAATGGCTAATAAGCATATGAAAATTGTTCAACATCGTTAGTCAATAGGGAAAACCAAATTAAGAACACATTAAGAGAGCCAAGTGTGGTAGCACATGCCTATAATCTTAGAATTTGGGAGCCTGAGGCAGGAGGATTATGAGTTTGAGGCCAGCCTGGGCTACATAGCAAGACCTTGTCTTGAAAAACTGGGGAAAACCACCCCCCCAAACAAAAACACAAACAATTAAAAAACTAAGATACCAAACACACTGATGGCTATAATTAAAATGGCTATAATTAAAAGCGTTGTAAATATTAAGTCAACTACCCAGAATCTCTATTTCACACATGCTCCTGGGAACTGGAGGAATAAATGGCCACTGAGTAGGTACAAGCCTCAGTGGAACCGCTCTGAGCCAGTCTTTAGCCATCACACCACTCACCACCATTTATTGCCTACCTCTATTCCCTTCTTTGAGCCACAAGTCCATTTTGGGTCTTAGGTTACCAATGCTAGCTGGGAGTCTCTGTCGAACTGTTCTCAAAATGTTTAGGTGTGTTCCTCTCCCCAGGGCCTAATTAGCAATGTAAATAGGCAACGGTCCCTTTGGGGCAAAGCCTGGAGAGATTCTTGCCGCGTTCAATTGCCACATGTCCAGGGTCCTTCCTCCTGGAGTTCCAGCCCCTTCAATCAGCAGGTTCTAGGTTTGAAATCAACTCAGCGTAGAAACTGGTTGAGAGAGGGTAACTTTTCACTGGAGCAGCTGCCCTGGGCCTCGTCGTGCCAATCCTCAATTTCTTTGCATGGCTCAATGTGAGTAGCACCCTTGTTGGCTAATCATTTTGCCCTGGGTTATCAGTTTCTATTTACCATTTCTATCCATAATTCTCTTCTAATCTGGCCTGGGGAGTTGCTGCTCATTGTGACTATCAGACACCACCTCCAGACAGTGAAGTGCTGCCACATACTCTCCATTGCTTAGCATCCTCAGCCGCTTATTGAGAGAGCAGCATAACAGGGAAGGAAACAAAGTCAGGAAGAATAAACAGGAAGGGTAAATAGCACCCTCGGAGCACACAGCCAGTAAATGATAGAGATGGCGTGGAAACCAATCTGGCCGCAGACACCACGCTTTTAACAATTCCCACAATTGCCTGGAAATGTGTAACTCTTGAGAAGACACTCCTGCCGGAGGCTTCCAAGGCCTGAGGGCTGGCAGAGAGGTTGCGTTGCAGTTTCATGTTGATCTACTGCCCCCATGTGGCCATATACTGAACTTCAGCCTTGTTTGGTCTCACTGCAAAGACCCTGGCTCACCCTGATGCCAAACATACCTCTCTTGGCCTTGAACAGTAATCTGAGACCTGGGGCAGAACTCTTTGCCCTCCTGGACTTCAATTACATTCTTTCCAAAAGGGGATGATACCAGATGAATTACAATGGTGAAGATAAAGTGTCTGGATGCAACTAATGGGCCCAGTAAACATTAGCTCTGCTGCCATGATGCTCCATTCATTCCCTTCATGCCTTGGCCACAATAACTGGGCTGTCAAGGCAGCTGCAGATATTGGGGATTGGTATTCAACATGAGGCCACATCCTTCTCAAGATCCTCGAAAAGTGCATGGCTATACTAGCTTCCCCCACGTGTCTATCAGCTTGTCGTGTTCTAAGGGCTTGCAAGTTTATTATGATGCTGAAAGCTTTGCCACCCGTATTTCAGATACCAGCAGGGCCACCATGGTGGGCAGATTTCAGCTGAACTTCCAGACCAAGACAGACTAGGCTGAAGGACCTGGCAGCCCACTCCTAAAACAATTAGCCATTGAAAACCCTATGAATAACAGAGAAGCATTGTCAGATATAGTGCTGGAAAATGAGACGCCTAGGCTGGAAGGCATTCAAGAAACCCCTGGAGAAGAGTTGTCTCCTCAAAGTAGAGTTGACCTTAATGATGGGAGTAGAGTAAGGCCCTTGGGACCATCTTTTGCTGATGTGGCACCACTCAAAATGAGAAGAAACATAGTGACTGCAACAATGGGCTCAAACATAAAAAGATGGTGTGCATGGCATGATGTATGGTGGTGTTTTGTTCTGTTGTACACAGGGTCGCTATGAGTCAGATCTGACTCGACAGCACCCAACAACAGCAGACAAGTTCGGTCTCACTGGCTGGACTAGAATCCCACTGGAGTGCAAGGGCAGAATTTGCTGAGATGGTGGAAAGTCTGCCTTGGTGTGGTGCCCTCTGATATTAACCCTGTTCAGGAGGAGAAGTCCCTCACTAGCCACTGCTCTGTTGCTCTTAAAGCTGAAAGGACAGAGAGACTTCCTCACAGTGGGGGTCACGGAAGCCTGTGTCTTCCCCAAACCATCCGTCCCTACGCCAGTGTTTGGAGCCTTCCTGATGTGAAGCTGCCAGGTGCCTTCCCAAGCATTATTCCTGCTCAGGACACAGCCACCAGGACTCGGTGGGCAGGAGAATGAGGCTGAGTTCAAGAGCTGCTCCAGCCTCATCTTGGGCTGGGCTGGGCTGGGATTTGTTCCCAGGTAGGTCTAGTCTTTCCCAGGCATGACCTCGGGTCCCTAGAGCCACCTCTTCATCAACACGGAGGGAGTTCATGATGGCTCATCTCCAGCCATCCTCATCATAGAATGAGAGGGAATCCAGTCCTGCCTGCCACCCCTGTCACTGCTGAAGTGATGTCTGCGACCACAACCACACCCAAGAAATTTCTCAGGATCTGCTGCCTCCCATTCCCAGGATGTAGTGCATCTGGGGGGCAGATGAGGCAGCTGGGAGAGCAAGGTGATAGGTAAAGCCCTAGATGAGATGCCATGACTTATGTCCCTAATGGGGAAGGGCTTCTGGCTTTTGGAAACTAGTGGCAATTTTGGGAACAATGTTCCAATATTATATTAAGACTACCAGTTTAACCCTGCTAAAGAAATTTGTGGTTGTTCCTAGGCCAATGTTTCTATATTATCAAGTGGCTTAAGTGTCTTACCCAGAAATTTCCTCAAGGGTGGCCATCTACATACCCTAGAAAGACTTATGAGTTCTTTGACTTCTCCGAATCTATGGTAGTAAAGATAAGGCAGGCATCTGGAAGAGATTGGAGAGGACATCAGAATATAGCTTGTATCTCCAGAACTGTCTTCATTTGAAGTTACTGGCATATCAGATAATGTGCCAGATTTTACTTCATCTGACTTCAGGTAGGAAAGGTTCCTGGCTCTGGCAGCAGTGAGACCTTGGGACATTTATTTTCTGCATCTCAGTGTCAAGCATTCTCAAGGCAGCAGAGTGGTAGCTAGCGGACTGTGGGGATGCCAGTGCCACTGTGGCTGGCCAGTCACATTCTTGCAGATTGGGCCGTAAGGAGACGTTAAACTCACGTGGCATCAGACAGGTTGCTATGTACAGACCACAAAAGTAAAACCAGGATGGCGTCAGCTCTGTGCATCCGTGGTCCTGCAGGTGACACCAAGCTGGGGCTGCAGGTGACAGATTGCATGGGCCATGGGTCACTCTGCTGTGCAGAAGCCAACTCCCAGCTGTGGCCAGGCAGAGTCACAGACCTCACTGGAACTGCAGACAGGTCTCGTGGGAACAGGAACACACGGAAAGAGCCGCACTCAGCAGGACCAGGGCAGCAGATGAGAAGTGGCCTCAGTGCAGGTTCCAGCACGACACGGAGGAAGCTGAGCCAGTGCCGCAGAGCCCAGGGCTGCTTGGCTTCCCTGGCCAAGGGGGCTCGTGGCGTGTCCCACCGAGACCAGGTCAGACAGCAGTCAGGTCTGCCTACAGCACCTCAGCGAGGCCATGTGAAGTTGCCAGGCACACAGCAGAGCTGGTCCCCTAGATTTAGGTTCATCATCTGGAAAACGGGAACATTAAGAATACCTACCATAAGAATGGGTTTATTTTTGAGATGAACTTTATATAAAATTTACCATTTAAACCATTTTAAAGTGTTTTTTTTTCCTTAGTATATTCACAGAGTTATGCAACCATTCCTATTATCTAATTCTACATTTTCATCACTTCAAAAATCCTCAGACTGGGGCCGTAGCTCAGGGGTAAGGTGTTTGTCTAGCATGTGCAAGGCCCTGCATTAGACACCCAACACTGCAAAAACAAAACAAAACACAAACAAACCCACACCAATTCCTGTACCCATAGAAAGTCACCCCAGCTGTACCTATCCTTGGCCTCTGGCAACCATTAACCCATTTTTTTATCCCTATGGATCTGCCTATTCTGAACAATTCATTTAAATGGAATCGTACAGTATGTGGCCTTTTGTGACTAGCTTCTTCCTCTTAGCATAGTTTTGAAGCTTATCCAAGTTGTACCATGTATCAGTACTTCATTTCTCCAGGGCCTTGTGCCTGCATGCTTTGCAAGTGCCGGACCACTGAGCTGCGCCCCCAGCCCACTTTTTTACTTTTTGAGACAAGGTCTCACTAAGTTAGGCAGACTGCGTCTGGTCTTGAACTTGCGATCCTCCTGCCTCCACCTCCCAAGCCGCTGAGATTACAGGCCTGCGCCACCGCGCCCGGCTAGTACATTTCTTTTTTCTTTCTTTCTCTCTTCCTTCCTTCCCTTCCTTCCTTCCTTCCTTCCTTCCTTCCTTCCTTCCTTCCTCCCTCCCTCCTTCCCTCCCTCCCTTCCTTCCTTCCTTTTTTCTTTCTTTCTTCTTTATTTCTTTCTTCTTTTCTTTCTCTCTTTCTTTCTTTTTTTTCTTTCTTCTTTCTTTCCTTTCTTTTGCAGTACTAGGGGTTGAACCCATGGCCTTGCGCATACTAGGCAAATGCTCCACCACTGAGCTACACCAGCTCCTTTTTCATTTTTTATTTTGGGAAAGGGTCTTCATAAGCTGCACATACCTGTGTCCTTGAAATTTTGATCCTCCTGCCTCCACCTCCTGAGTGCTGGGATTACATGTGTGCACCATGGCACCTAGGCTTGAAAGTGTTTTCAATCCTTTCGGGTCCACCTATGAGTGGAATTGCTGGATCATGTAATAATACTGTTTAATGTGTTGAAGACCTGCCAAATTGTTTTCAACTGTGACTGACTCTGTATCTTATATTGGCATGTACTTTTGAAATAATGAAAACTACTTTTTTTTTTTTTTAAGACAGGGTCTTACTAAGTAGCTCAGGTTGGTCTAGAACTCATAATCCTCCTTCCTTAGCCTCTCAATTGTTAAGATTTCAGACATGCGCCACCCCTTTTAACAATTTTAATAGGTCCTGGCTGAAAATATTTATTTTTTTATCCCATAAATATTATGTAGCACCTACTTTGTCCCAAGCATTGTTGTAGACATAGAGGTACAAAGGTGAACAGTAGAGAGCCCTGCCCTCGTGAAGCTGGTGTGCGTGTGTGTACCCATGTGTGAGTGTGTGTGTGTGAGTGTATGTGTGTGTGTATCGGTAGGATGATACAAATCATGGAGAAACAATAAAGCAGGCAAGGGGACCAGGGAGGGAGGGGTGGCCACAAGATCATTGGTTTTTGATGGGATAGTCGGGGAGGGCCTCACTGACACTCAGAAGGAGGTGAGGAAACGTGGACCTTCTAAGAAAAGAGGACTTTGAAGGCAAGTGTCCCCAGGCTGTGGCACGCCTGAGGAGGAGCAAGGTGGCCATTGAGGCCAGGGTGGAGGAGATGAGCACAGAGAAGGATCGAGAACAGCATCCTGCAGGCTGCTGGGCCATGGTGAGTGCTCTGGCCTTTACTCTGAGAGAGATGTGAGGCATGTGGGGAGGGGATCTTCTCTAGGGTCTAACAAGTCATGCAGCTGCTGTGCTGAGAAGACATGGGGGTGGGGGGGAATGGCAGGGGTGGGGCTGTCAGCTGGAGGTGAGGGCAAGATCCTGGGGAAGAAGAGGTCGTTTGGGCCAGGGGCAGTGGAGGAATGGTGAGAAGGGGTCAGTTTCTGGGAAAGCTCTGGAAACAGAGCCAACAGGTTTGCTGAAGAAATGGATGGGAAGTGAAAAAAAAAAGTGGATAATGACTACAAGCTTTGGAAGGAAGGAAAGCTGTTATCTATCTGCCTTTTGTTTTTTTGTGAGATAGATTCTCACCATGTAGCCCAGGCTGGCCTTGAACTCATGTTGAGCCTCCTGCCTCCGCCTCTGGAGTGCTGGAATTACAGGTGTGCACCAACATACCTGGCCAGTCTGTCTGTCTATCTGTCATCTATCTATCTATCTATCTATCTATCTATCTATCTATCTATCTATCTATCTATCATCTATCTATTAGTGGTGCTTGGGATGGAACCCATCATGCTATTCTTTGAAGGTATCTGGGGATATCTGTATTTTATTCATTGTGGAACCCCAAGTGCCTAGAATAGTGCCAGGTAAATTAGTAGATGGTCACAAAGTTGTACAAAAGATAGTAGGATTTATAGGAAGGCAGGGTCAGTGTTTATTCTTTGGTATTTTTGGTCACCCAACCTCAGGTATACTTTTTTCCCCCAACACTTGAGCTCTTCAAATTAAGAATCTTGAGATTTGCAATTTTTACCAGGTCATTACCCTTCATGGAGAGTGTTGCAAAAACTACTTGCAGGTATTTGGAGGAAGTGGGGCTAATTGGATTGATGTATAGCAATTGCATAGATGTATCTGGCTTCATCTTGTTTGCCTCCATGTAAATCCCATCCTTTACACTGGCCACCTGTGGGTCTCTGCTGCATTGGCTGCCTTCAGAGCTGCCTGCTTCTTATTTTATGGTCACTTTCACCAGGCACTGCAATAGCACATCATTCAATACTATGATTAACAGTGAGAAAATAGGTGGACTGTCTAATTCAGGTTAATTGATTGGGCCAAGATCACAGCTAGTAAGTGGTAGATCCAGGATGGAAGCTCACATATGTGCTTCCCCTGCTCTGGGTAGATGTCACAGGAGTTCCCAGGAATGCTCTCAGAGGGCAATTGACCTTTTGAACTCTGAACTTTAATTTTAGTGCTCCATCTCCAGGTTTTCCCTATACTTCACCTTTGACTCAACTTGATTTTGAGGCCTAATCACTGCTCTTAATGTAAAAGTGTACATCTCTTAACCCCTGTTATAACTTTCAAGTTCTAACACTTGATAAAAGAACATCACAGTTGCCAGGTGCTGTGGGTGTGCACCTGTAATCCCAGCAATTTGGGAGGCTGAGGCAGGACGATCTTGAGTGGAGGGAAGAGGCAGCATACATAACTTAGTGAGACTCTGTCTTTAAATAAATAAATAAATAAATAAATAAATAAATAAATAAATGAATAAGGGGCTAAGGGTGCTGCTAAGTGGTACTGATTGGTCTAGCATGCTAGAGGTCCTGGTTTCAACCCCCCCATTACTGGGGGAAAAAAAGTACACCATGGTTTTTCTCTTTCCTTCCCTTGAAGCAAGCAACATCAGTAACCCAGGGAATTCTGCAGATTTTATTTCTGTCCCAAAGTGACACATCGGACTTGTCTCCCAGTCTAGGCATGATTTGGGTTCTTTTGAAGTGAGAGAGAGAACCTCAGGATATTTAGCTGAACTCTGATTTCAAATATTGCAAATTCACATCCATTCTCATGGTTCATTGTAACCTTTCCAACCACTTCTTTCCACCAGGCAAATTCCATTCTTTCTCCTGACCTCTATCTGTTATGGAGGGTTACAGAATTTATAAGCATTTAAAAGCTGAGTATTTTACAAATACTTCATCAAATGCTGCCTTAAATTTGATTTGAAATGCCTTGTAATAATGTCTATGATGACTACCTTACAACAATATAAGATGTAAAAAGAAATAGTTGTTACATTCTTTTGGAAATGTTAGGATTAGTGGAATGATCAGCCAGCCCAGCTCAGCCCGGGCGCCAGGCTGCGTGGGGCTGACAGCATGTGAAGCAGAGCTGTGGGGAAAGCAAGCCAGCCCTGGCCACCACCAGACAAATGCCCGGGAGTCTACAAGGTGGGTCTTGGGGTTATTGGGTAGATGTGTTTGGGGATCTATAGCCACAGAATGGTGAACATTTGGAAAACAATACAATGAAGGATTAAAAGACTCACCAAAATGTCCTAAAAATGTTCTTCAAAAGACACAACTCACCTTTCTTCCCAGAACACAGTACCTTTGGGGACACACCTAAATACTTACTTGGGCTAAATATTAAAATGTGATTTTCATCCATCACTTTTTTTTTTTTTTTTTTGGCGGTACCGGGGGTTGAACGCAGGGCCTCGTGCTTGCATGTTTTGCAGGTGCTGTACCACTGAGCTACACCCCCATCCTATTTTTTTAGTTTTTGGGACAGGGTCTTACTAAATTACGCAGACTGCCTCTGGTCTCGAATTTCGAGATCCTCCTGTCTCTGCCTCCCGAGTCACTGGGATTATAGGTGTGTACCACCGTGCCCAGCCCATCCATCACTTTCAACCCTGCCACCACCAGAGGCAGTTGGATGTTCAAAAAAGGAGGAGCCAGGTAACATGGTGTACACACGCCTCTAGTCCCAACAACTCAGTAGGCAGAGGCAGAAGGGTTGAGTTTGAGGCCAGAGGAAGCCTGCGTAACTTAGTGAGATCTTGTCTCAAAATAAAAAAAATGAAAAAGGGGCTGGGGGTGCAGCCTTGTGGTAGAGTGCTTGCAAAGTGTGCGCGAGGCTGTGGGTTAAACCCCCGGTACTACAAAAATAAGATGGTGATGGGGAGAAACCACCACCAAAAGCCCAATAGGAACTTTGAAGAGAAGAAAATTGCTAAGGACTGAGCCTGGCTGCCTCTCTGGCCCTGGGCAGGTGGGCTTCAGACCATATTGATGATCAGGAGCTCCTTCTGAAGTCCTCTCTACTCTCACTTTCCCTGTGAAGCTGCAAGTAGAATAAATAGTCCAGCATCCTCTTTTGGACTGAGGCCAGATTTTCAGCCTGCAGGTTCAGCATATTCTTCCTGCACAGACACCTGCACTGGGCCTTAGGGTAACCTGGGGATAGGGAATAGGAAAATTCTGAAGACAAGTGGTGCTAAAACTGCATGTGTTACTGGAAGTATTAATGAAACACACACAGACAGAAGGAAATTGGAGAGGAAGTAGATGGGGACAAGAGGAGAAATAAGGTATTCGGGAGGTATTTACAACTACAGCAGTGCCCTTTGGAATTCACAGCCGAGCCACCAGGACCACAGGGACCAGGCGTATCGTTGAGCATTACTGGTATCTTGAGGTGACACAATACAGCCACTGGGGTCAAGCACTGTCATCCTAGCAAATGAAATGGAGAATGATGTATGTAGCACAAAGTTAACCTACGGACAGTGTGCCCCAAGAATAACTAGAAAATAGAAGCTGAGTGGGCAGGTGATGGTGTTAGAAAAGAAAATCTAACCTAAGGAGCTCAGGGGTATAATACATTTAGAAATACTACCGTAGCTGGGTGCGGTGGTGCACGCCTTTAATCCTAGAGGCTCCGGAGGTGGAGGCAGGAGGATGGCAAGTTGGAGACCAGAGGCAGTCTGTGTAATTTAGTAAGATCCTGTCTCAAAAAGTAAAAAAATGGGCTGAGGGTGCAGCTCAGTGGTCCAGCACTTGCAGAGCATGCAAGCTCGAGGCCCTGGGTTCAACCCCCAGTACCGCATAAAAAAAAAAAAAAAAAGAAAAAAGAAAAAAGAAATACTACTGTATAGTTGCTGTGATATGCTCCAAAGTAAAATGTTTTTATTTACTTATTTTGAGACAAGGTCTTACTATGTTGTTCAGGATGGCCTTGAACTCCTGGGCTTAGGGGATCCTTGTAGTTGGTTCAGGTACCCCGAAATGAAATGGATTCCTGCAAATGAAGGATTTTGGACAGAGGTCCCAATCCTGCAGCAGGGGATTGAGCCCTGCCCCTGTGGGGCTCTGTCCCTTTTATTTGGTTTTCTTACATAAATCATGTAGATGTAAAGCTCATCCTCAAGGCACAAAGCAAGACAGAGCTTTCTGCATAAACCATGTAAATGTAAGGCTTATCTTCAAAGTATACAAAGTAAAAAGCAAGTAAAAAAGCCAGGCAACATCTGCCAGAGCAAATCTGTCATGATTATCTAATCTAGCCTGTATAGCCTCCCTGTAACCTAGAGCAGACACCATTTCTTTGAAAGCTTGCCTCCAAGATCTGGGAAGTCTCAAATGCAAGACATCTCAGGCAGATGTTACTGTTCCCTGAAACAAGTTGGCTCTGCAGGCTGGGTGTTAATGTTGCATGAAACAAGTTGGCTCTGCAGGCTGCCATTGATATTCAAGTAAAGGCCTCTGCTAGTTCATGCCCCTCATCTACAGATTCTCCTGCCTCAGCCTCCTGAGTAGTGGGCCTACAAGCACATGCCTCTGTGTTGCTGGGCTTCTCCAAAGTGAGTTTTAATTCTAAGGGAGGTGACCAAATTTGTTGTGGCCCATCCAGGTGGGCCACACTCCACTGGCAGTTACTACAATTCAACATTTTGCTCATTAGCTACTGTATATTTAAAAGGGGGTTGGCTGGGAATGTAGTTCGTTGGTAGAGCACTTGCCTCACATGCACCAGGCCCTGGGTTCAATGCCCAGCATCAAGGCAAAATGGAAGGGGGAGGCTTTTAAGCTAAGTGTGGTGGTGCATGCCTGCCATCCTATCAATGGGGAAGCTGAGACAGGAGGGCTGCAATTTCAAAGCCAGCCTAGGCTACATAGCAAGACTGTCTCAAAATAATAAATAATAATAATAATAATAATAATAATAATAATAATAATGGGGAGGGGGCTTTTATTAGTGAAACTAGTATCTTCTTGTCATAAGACACTCTCATGGGCAAAATTAAGTGCATTCAAGATGGACCAGAATAGCTTACATGACTAGGGTGTAAGAATCCACAAAATCTCACTTCCTAAGGGACAGTTGCTGAGGTGTGCTTCCTGCTGGCCCAGCCCACTCACCAAATTAGTAGTGCTACAGAACCTTACAGAATCTTTACTTGAGGCTGCACCTGCCACAAGCAAACCCTGGAGAGAGGTGTGGGTAGAACATCTAACAGGAGACAGCTGGATTTTACCCAGCACACAGGATGGGATGTACCTACTGTTTGTGCCACTTTCATTATTCATTACTAAGAGGTCCTTATTCTATGTGAGGCAAAATTTCAAACAGTATAATCCAAATCTGGTATTTAAGGGAGTAGCTCCTGCCAGGTCAAAGGTCAAATGGGACATCTGGCCCACCCAAGGCAACAGGTGCGGTGACCTTTGAAAACACTGATTGTGAGCTGGGCCTGGTGCATACCTGTAATCCCAGCACTGGGAAGGCTAAGGCAGGAGGATCACCATGAGTTTGAGGCCAGCCTGGGCTACGTGGCGAGTAAGGGAGAAAGATGTCTGTAAAAACAGCAGATTGTAAACAATGCTCTGTACCAGTTGAGAGGTCTGACAGTACGTACGAATAGAACAGGGGCACAGTAGTGGTTTATGTACAGAGGAACCACCACCACTGTCCGTCAAGGACACAGTCCAGAGATTAGGTTCCTGATGGTAAAGACGTCTAAGAGAAAAACCATCTAGGCCTGCAAGGAGCAGCCCAGATGTCTATGCATATGTGGCCCACAAAGGTTTCCAATCAGGCACGTCTGACACTTAATGTCTATCACTTGCAAGGCCAGGAGTCACTGGGACACAAAATTACACATGGGTTCTTTTTAACCAAATGCTCTCTTTTTACTTGTTGCTGTAAAGTTCAATTGACTTTCTAAATTCTGATGATTTTTGAGGAGCCTCCTCCAGAGTAATTTGAGGAAACTAAGGCACTACCTACCTGATAGCATCTGGCTAAAAGGTAATGTGAATTTGAGGTTCAGAGGATTCTCTGGAGATGAATCATTTTCAAAAACTGAATCTGCTAACCAAGTTGAGGAAGTGGCAACAAACACACGGGTCCTTTTTTTTTTATTGGTGGTGCTGGGGCTGGAACTCAGGTCCTCCCACATGCTAAGCACACAGTCTTCTACAGAGCTGCAGTCCAGCCTGAACACATCTTTATGTGAAGCTTGCTGCAGGATTCCTTAAATCAGGAACTCCCTGAGCTCATGTAGTTCAGAGAACAGTTTGCCAGAAATGGGTTTTAGAGTAAAGCAACAAGAGTTCCAAGAGTACTAATCAGAAAACACTGTGTCAGCATGATTGAAGCTGGTGTGTGCCTGGAATTCGACTTTTCCTCTCTTCTGAGAAAACAAAGCCACTTCAATCAGGTTTTGGACTACTCTGATGACTTATCTAATGTCAAAGAATGTCACAAATAACTTCAAAATGCTACTCTATCTTAAATTCCAACCCAATTTTCCCCACTCCAAACTGGATACGGGGCTTTGGTCACTAATAAGACCATTCACACATCCTGCTTCCATCTCAAGGGAAGAATATTGATGCATACATGTACACATGCAGTGCTGGGGGTTTAATCCGGGGCCTCACACATGCTGGGCAAGTGCTCCACCACTGAGCTGCACACCCAACCCTTTAAAAAAATTTATTATTTTGAGACAGGGTCTTGGTAACTTGCACAGGCTGCCTCTGGCCTCGTATTTGCAACCCTCCTGCTTCTGCCTCCTGAGTTGCTGAGATTAGAGGGGTGTGCCATGGCACCTGGTCAAGAGAACTGTTTAAAAGGGTCTAGTTGGACAACCATTATGCTCTGCCAGCACTACCATCAACTTTTACACATAATTCTAGAAAATTTTCATATGTAGTGTTTTACTTTTTGCTGCAAACGATATCAATGTTGCATGTGTCCCCCAAATTGGGCACGTAAACAGTTAAAAAATACTATAGATGTCTTAAAACATTATGGGGCTTTTCCCTACCAAATAGATACATCTGTTTAACAATTCCTAGATCCTACTCCTCCACCACTCTTGGATACCCTTTCAACATACAGGAGCATCCCAGGGCTGCAATAGCACTAGACTCCAATTCCAGCAGTGTATGTATTCATACTGAACCCCATTGGCTGCAGGGATCCCATTCAGAAGACTTTTTCCTGTTTGCCTAGCATGTACAAGACCCTGTGGGTTTGATACTCGGCACCATCAGAAAAATAAGAGACCTTTTTCTCCTGCCTTAGCCTCTCCATACCATCTTGGTCCTCCTGTTTCTCACTTCCTTATTTATCCCTAAATTCTATAATGAAAGATTGAAACTATCAACAGCCATGAAGTAAAATATACGAAGGCGATGATGTATCTCCTATGAGGGGCCTACTTTCTTCTGGGAACTGAAGTTAGGGCCCACTGAGAGAATTCTTGTGGCCCCTTACTGTTTTTTGTCTTTAAATTGTGGCCCACAGACCAGAAAAGATATAATATGCTTGGTGACCTTTGAAAAATCCGTTAGTGTATTATTGAAATTATATAATTACTAAACACTGGGGGTGGGGTGAAGGGCTGACAGTGGGGTGAGTTTGTGTTACTTCTGTTACTTCCAGTGCCAAAGCCAGGTGTCCTACATGGTATCTGGGGGCCAGAGGGACAGAACTTCTTTATTTTACCTGAGTCTAATCATAAATAGGGCTGGGATTTAGCTCAGACGGTAAAGTGCTGCTCTGCAGCCTCTGCGGTCCCGGGTTTGATGCCCAGCATGGCAAAAATGGGAGAAGGACGTGGCAATCCACAATCAGCCATTGAAAACCCTGTGAGGGTCACTATGAGTCAGACATGATTCAACTGCACCCAACAATCATAAATAAGAACCCACTATTCTGTTAGTGGCAAACCTAGGTTCTAATTCTGTGTATTAAAACAAAACAATGCAACCTAAATACAAATCCAGATTTCCCTGTAGCCAACCTCAGACATTTTATCTTATGATTGAAGACATAAAGGAAAACACAGCTATTTCTGTTTGTTCAAGGAGTTGAGAAACTTAATGAAAGGAAATAAAGTATCTGAGAAAGTATGAGACACAGTTAACTGTTCCAGCCAAATTCCAATGTTCTTTGCCCATGACAGTCTTCACACAACTGTAGTTTGTATCAGAGATTATTTTTGGATTCTTAAACACAATGCATATTCCATTCTATAAATCCCATTAAAATAGAAACAAATATGGCATGATACATCCTCTGTAGGTCTTACCCTTCAGTATGAACTTTTTTGGTTGTTTGAAATTAAACTCCTCCCAAAACATCTTGAGCAGAAAGAATTCTTTTCAAATAGGAAGTCAAGACAAGCACTATAAAACACTGATAAATTTATATCCTACACACTCAAAACAAAAATCTAGTCCTTAGAAATTTGAAGGTATAGCCCAAATAAACAATGGTATATTTCGATTTTGTCTTTTCTTTATCAATGTCACTGCAACTTATTTTTATTAGTACATCCAATAGTTGATTCAGAAACTAAAGAAAAAGGAAGGACACAAGAATTTTAAGGGCTTAAATATATTTTTATATTGATATTCTGTGTCTTTCTATCCTAAAAGAATACATTATTATTGATTACATACAGGATGAGGTGAGGTATTTGTAAAATATCTGATAAAAAATAATTAATATACAGTATTCTACATGAGATGGAACCTTATGAGCCTCTAGGTCTTCTGAAGTGTTAAATTGATCATCTAAATTAAACTGCCCTGAATAGACTTACAGTTGTTCCCTTAAACCTTGTGAAAAAATGGAGGATCTTACATTTTCCCAGAATTTATGCAGAAAAAGTACATAATTGGTAATTTCTATTTCTCACATCCAAAGTAATGCATTCACACAAAATCAGGATCTCCACGTTCAGCATTAAGAAAAAAATACTGGGTTAGAGATACAAAATCTCTGAGTAATGGTTAGGCTAATTCACCAACACCAAAGAAAAATTCAAGTGGTCAACAGTCTTGAAAATGCTTTATTGAAATGTGTGACTTATGTGCAGAAGATGTGTTTGAAAAAGACCACAGCTTGAAAACTGGTTTTTGAAACTTCTCAACAACCAATTGAAAAAAAGGAAAGTCCCTACTGGACTTGACTTCTAGTATAACTAGAAGCCTAATATAGAATTTTCCTTCAAGACATTTCCCATTACAGAAAACTAAAGAAAACAAAGCTGTTTGGAAATTGTTGGAGTCTGAAGTTTCGGAGAAGTAACAGTTTTTTAGACCTGTAGGGTGACTTCTTTTTTGGTTCATTTGGATGAACATGGACTTCACAGTTCTTGGAAGAACACTGGAGGGGTGTTCAAGTCTGTACGCTTGTCATGTTGAAGAAACGGAGAAACACAGACAGCAAAGGACAAGGATGGTGGGAGAGAGAGAGGAGAGGAAATGGAGAAAAGGGCTCAGAGAAAAAGAGAACTGGAACAATATATGATTAAGTCTAGTTAGAAATTTATCAGAAGCTGTGCGCACCTTTTTTAAAAGTCCTAAGTTTACATTCCAAAAACTGCCCCCCATCCCCCAAACCCCCTGTCCCTGCCTTGGAGCTATTGTGAAAGTCTAAGCACAAAAACTGAAACAGAAAATAAAAAATAAACCGGCCCCTTCAAACCCTAAAACAAACCCAAAAAGGCTGTACATTATTTTTTGTTTACACAGAGGATTAATAATATAGGCATATAGGTGGCATGATTCAATTAAAAGGCTTTACTATTTATGCTGGAAAACCCCCAATAAATAAAAGGTGCTAAAAGTTAGCAGTAGGAATTTGGTTGTAATACCGTGACAAAATCTGGGAAGGCAAATCCTCAAAGCTCCCCTGATACTGATCTGTCTCAGCAAACTACAAAGCAAATACATAAATAACGTAAAATATGATTGAGAATGTGAGATTTTTAAAAACAAAGACAACATAATTCAGGTTAACTTTGTTGAACAGTGAATAAACAAAATTCATCTACACCTGAATGAAACATGTTTAACAATTGAAAAAAATTTTAAACAACCACAAAAAGTAAAAACTTTAAACAAACATGAACAAGATTTGTTTTTAGGGCACACAAACGCCCCTGCAGCAGATTCCGACAGTAGCTTTTTACTGGCATGTCTTCTACAGATGAATTACAGAGAGAGGCGGGCTCCACATGGGCAAGATGACTAACAGGGCAACTGGACAGTCACACTGGGAGGAGGCCACGCCTGGCTAGGACCCCCAGATTCCACTGCAGAGCTGGTTTTGTGTGTAGGAGGCACACAAAGAAAGGTGATTCAGGTAGACATTATTCAAAAGCTACTTTATCCCATAACCATTGAATAATGTTTGGGAAAGCTTTGGGCTTTTTTTTTTTTTTTTTTTTTTAAAGTTTTACTCCTTGTATTTAATGTTTTAAATAACAAGGTCACTAAAACTCATGCACGCTGCAAAAAACCTCATGCAGTAGTTAAGGTAAACCATCCAAGCAGTTTTTATTCATTAATATTCATAAATACACACAGCAGCTTCATTAGAGATTTCAAATTTCCTCTTCAGTTTGAATGTGGAGTATTAGGAGAGCCTTTTGCATGTCAAGGTACAGGAAGCAGAGATCACCCTGCACTGCTACCTACATTTACCTGCTAGAAGTAAAAATTAGTTAAGTGGAAATGATTATCATATATATTTTCTCTCTTCCTTTTGAATGTACACAATGTAACAAGAGTGACAGACCTGAAATTACAATCACCAAACAAACCCAGGATAGTTGTTGTCCACTTTCATTGGCAAATACAGCACAGAGGACATTGTCTTCGAATTGGGAGGTCATCAAAGAGGAGGTGGTGGAGGCTCATTTCCTTTATTACTCTCTTTTAAATTTAGGTTTTCTAAAGCAACATCTAAAGGCATAATATCTACACAGCCCATAGCACCAAAATCTGCCATCTCCCCCCGTTCATCCTCGTCTGAGGACGAGCTCTCTTCACGCACTAAGGTGGACAGAAGGAGCTCTTGGACAAACAGGCTGCGGTCTGCACGCTCACTCTCCATGGACTGGCGCTCTGCTTCAGACATTTTAGGATCATTCAACCTGTGCAAATTAAAAAGAAAGGACTTTACTGGGGAAAACTCAATGAACAACGGCATGGCCAGTTTTTACAATGTCCTCCACTGTGCAAGCTTTACAGGTGGCAGGATTCCAAATCTGAGACATGTTACTGGAACACCTTGCTCTAATTTATCACCTTAGTTATGTTTAAATGAATTCCCCATGCTTGTAGCAATACAGTTACCATGAGGTGCAAATCTATGCCTTAGATTCAAGAGAAAAAAGAAGAAGAAAAAAAAAGCTTTTCAAAATTTAGACTTCTACTCCCTCTAGAGAAAGCCTCAGTGAAACAGTTCCTGAGAAAAACAGTATTTCTTTTTTCTTTTCCTTTTTTTTTTTTTTTTTTGTGGTACTGGGGGTTGAACCCAGGGCCTCACGCTTTGCAAGTGCTGGACCACTGAGCTGCACCCTCAGCCCATTTTTTTACTTTTTGAGACAGGGTCTCGCTAAGTTTCGCAGACTGCCTCTAGTCTCAAACTTGTGATCCTCTTGCCCCACCTCCCGAGCCACTGGAATTACAGGCATGTGCCACCGCACGCAGCAGAAAACAGTATTTTTGACAGATTCGATACTTGGGGAAGCAATGATTTCCCTAATCAGAATTTCACCTCTGAGTAGTAAAAAGAAGAAAGCAGCAACCCTGCTCACTTTTGATATTCAACTGAAAAAAATCCCCAAATTTCTCCTGACTTTTCTCTATTATTTTCACTTTATTTTTTGTGAAATACAGGTATGTCCAGAAATTCAAGTGCAAGAGAATAAAGTGTCCTCATTTTCCCTACCAAGAAGCTGCAACGTGGCATAATAGATCTGGAGTCCACCTATCTGCCATGCTGGGAAATGTGGTTCATCCACACAGCCTTCACAGATATTATGAGATGAAAGTTTCCCTTTTCATTTGTTACTAACCTGTTACAATGAAAATTCTCCAATAAAAAAGGGGGTGTTGCTTAGTTTCAGTGCTGATTTTATTTCCCTATATTTTTAGTGGCAGAGAAAGGGAAACTGGTTGAAGCACTGGAGAGCAGGAAGAGCAGTGAAACAGGAGTGGGGGCAAGGGGAGTAGGCCTAGCAGGCACATAGATAGGACAGGTACTTCTCCCTAAGCACCTGGGGCTACCAGGGACCAGGGACAAATCTCCTTGCTGCTCACTGGCTGACACTTACTCCCTACTGTCTGCCCAGCTGAAAGGACAAGAGCACCCCAAGTTACATTGGCCAGTATGTACATGGCAGGAACTAAGGGTCAGCTCTGAGTGCTTTCTGTATATAGCAGCTCTGAATGCTAATTAGTTAGAACCTACTGTCAACATTTTACAGGAAGCAGGAACTGAAGGAAAGATTAAGTAACTTGCTCAATAGTGGTTAAAAACCACTATGGAATGATTAGAGCTCAGAAAATGAAGGATCTAAAGTACAGAACTTACAAGAAGGCAAAAGTAAGCTGGGTATAGTGGCACATGCCTGTAATCTCAGTGACTCAGGAGATGGAGGAAGGAGAAGAGCAAGTTCAAGGCCAGAGGCAGTCTGTGTAATTTAGCAAGATCCTAACTCAAAGTAAAGAATTAAAAATGTGCTGGAGGTGCAGCTTAGTGGTACAGAACTTGTAAAAAGCATGTATGAGGCCTCAGTATTGCAAAGAAAAAAGAAAAAGACAGCAAAAGTATATGGAATGTAATTATATAAAAGTCATTAAATCCACATTGAAAGGAAATGACTAGTAACACTCATGGTTAAAATTAAACTAAGACTTTCACAAGAATAGCTAATGAAATGGAGCTTGGGAAGTAGGCTACTTAAGTCTCAATCCAAACTATAGAAGTGTTAAGAACTGAACAGCATCTCATGTTCTTAGCTTTGGAAAAGGCCTTTTAAAAACAAACAAACAAACAAAAAGCAAATAAACAAAACAAACCCCAAACCAATCCAAACCAAAAACCCTTAGAGGTTAAACCTATTATAGAAAGACGTAGGATGTATAGAAGACTACCTACACAGTGTCAGGAGACAGCCATAGAGGAGAGACATTCAGCTCTTTGGAGAGCATATGATTCCAGTACTACTGCTTTGATTTTCTGGGAAGTAAGTGAGAAAAAGCCTTATTCCTGAGGGACAGATAAAAATCAAGTACTAGGGTTCTATCTCCTGGTGGGCCAACTTTGTTTGAGTGACCTAAAAGGAACTGCAAAGCTTGTAAAGGTCTTCAAACTAGATGGCCTATTACCAAAAGCCTGGACTTCTTAGACACTTGACTATGTCCCAAAAGGTCAACTCTCTGGGACTTCAGACACCTGTGTCCCACTGGGCGTGGTGGCACATATCTGTAATCCCAGCAACTCAGGAGGCTCAAGGAGGAGGACCCTGAGTTTGAGGCCAGAGGCAGCCTGTGCTATTTATTGAGACTCTGTCTCAAAATAAAAACTAATAAAGGGGCTAAGGGTGCAGCTCAGTGGTGAAGCACTTGCCTAGCATGCTCAGGGACCTGGGTTCAACCCCCTAGTATGGGGGAAAAAAAATAAGATAAAATAAAATTAAATTAAAAGTGTCCTCACTATCAAAGAAGAGACCAAAGATAAAGCCCTTAGTATATCATGTAGCAGCTGTGTGACCAGGATTTCCCCTGCAAACACTGCATGCTATTTTCCCTGCCTTGAAAATTTACAATGTATGTTAATACATTTGAAGTTTCAAGGAGCCCAAGAATGAATAAACTCTATTTTTGTTACTTAGTTTTTCCAAACTTTTTTAGCAGGAAAAAAATAAAGATGAATATAGGTAATGATATGTCCCTCAGAATATATAAAGTTCCAGGGAATATTTTTTGGGAAATACTGCCTTGGATAAATGAGTCCAGATCAGATGATTCAGAAAAGATGTGGAAAAATGTCAGTTATGGTGGTGCGTGTTTGTCATCCCAGCACTTTGGAGGTAGAGGCAGAGGGATTGTGAGTTTGAAGCCAACATGGGCTACATAGTGAGATCTTGTTCCAAAATTTAAGAAGTGGACAATGGCCTATAAATTGCAGAGTACTATGCACCGTATGGCTTCCAAAGCTACAAGGTCCTTCCAGAATGTGCACCTTGAATTCAAGGAAAGCACTGAAGAGAAGCTATCTGCATTATGCTGTGGGAGTATAGTATAAAAAACTGCACAGGAAAAAACCTCAGATCAAGTCCACTGAGTGGTTTGGGGTAAAAAATATATATATATACAGATATATATATCCATATGTAATAAAATAGGGCAAGGGTGTGGAAGATGTCTTTTTTAAAGGGCACTGGCAAGACATTCCACCCACAGCTCAGTGAACTCTCAAAGAATGTATATATATTGGTAGGTCTGCTATTTGAGGTAGGTGCATAGGCTTGGCAAGTTATAGATTTGCTGTTGCTTGGTCTCTTATAAGCAAGGTTACATGGCAGCAGACAGATCCATCTGTGGCACTAATTTTTTTATACTGAAGCAACATTTTCTGGTAATAAGCAGGCAGTTACTGACCTTAGAAAGGTAATTCAAAGGTAAATTCTTCACTTGAAATTTCCTCCTTAGATTCATAAGAAATGATAGCAAACTGTACCAGTATTATATTTAATCCTTAATAATTCTCTCTCATGTGGCAAATTTCCTGGGATACTGACAATAAAAATGAGGTTTGGAGAAGGGAAGTGAAGTAACTTGTCTAAGACTCAAACCTATTAAATGGCAAAGTGAGGGTTCTTACACCAGTAATCTTCAAATTTTTTTTTTGTTTTTTTGAGATAGGGTCTCTTTATGTATTCCATGCTGGGTTGGGACTTGTTATGTAGCCCAGACTGGCCTGGAACTCACGGAAATCCTCCTGCCTCAGCCTTCCAAGTGCTGGGATTATAGACCTACACCATCACACCTGATCCTCAACCATTTTTTATTCCACACCCTTAATATGTTATTTATAACTATATATAAGTATCATTGTACTAACAGATATTTAAAAGTGTGAGATAAGCACAACTAGAAATTATAGTAGCTGCTGCTTTTCTTTTTTTTTTTTCCTTTTTTTATTCTGTAGTGGGGAGTTGAACCCAGGGTCTCGCACATGCTAGGGCAAGTGCTCTACCCAAGCTGTATCCCTTGAAACCCCCATCCCCACTTCTTATTTTTTAAGTGAAGTCTTGTTAAGTTGTACAGGGTGCCTCTGGCCTGGAACTTGCAATCCTTCTGCCTCAGCCTCTCCATGTGCTGGGATTACAGGCATGTACTAGGGATACCTGTCTACAGTAGTTTCACCTAACATCCCAATTAATTGTTACAGATGCCGCATACTGGAGACAATAAATTTTTAAACTAATTTTTTAAATTTTATGGTATGTATGTATATATGAATGAATGTATTATTTTTGTTTGTTAAGACAGAGAAGGTCTCAATTTGTAACCCATGCTGGCCTGGAACTCACTATGTAGACCAAACTGGCCTTGCGCCTCCTGCCTCAGGCTTCTGAGTGCTGGGATTAAGACCTGTGCTACTGTGCCTGGTTTGGCGGTTTTTACTTTGTATTCCTCTCTGTTCCACTCAAAGTCCAAATTAGCTGGGTGTGTTTTCACACATCTATCATCCCAGCGACATGGGAGGTGGAGGCAGGAGGATTGCAGGTTCAAGACCAGAGGCAGTCTGCTTAACTTAGTGAAATCCTGTTTCAATTAAAACAAAACAAAACAAAATAAAATGGGCTGGGGGAGCAGCTCACAGGCAGAGCACGTGCAAAGTGTATGTGAGGCCCTGGGTTCAGCACCCCCAGTACTGCAAAATAAATAAATAAAAATAAATAAATTAATTAATTTAAGTCCACATTAGTCTAGACTCATCTGTTAATCTTAAGACTTTAATCATCATTACTCTTTTAACAATTCTTTATATCCTTAGAAGACATGTAAAATGCCTATGAGGATTTGGTAGAGGACTACATTCAGTTGCCAACTGTAGTTTTTAGAAGCAAATAAGACCTTTACTCTACCCACTGGAGTGGTTTACTGTGTGTGTTGTTGTTGTTAGGTGCTGTGAGTCAGGTCAGACTTACAGCGACCCTCACACAGTTTTCAATGGCTGACTGTTTTTGGGATTGTTTTGGGAGTGGGTTGTCATGTCCTTCTCCCACTTCTGCAGTGCCTGGGATGGAACCCAAGCCCTCAGAGAGTGTGGAGCAGCATTCTACCAACAGAGCTAAACTCTAGCCAGCAGAGTGAATTGAATATTATTTACATCATGGTATATCGTCTTTTTAAAGTTGCTTTTGTGTGCTAATAAGGATGTACATCTAGCATCTTTAGAAACTCACAGAAGAAAATCACCAGTGTATCATGAAATCTTTTGTACCTTTTAATATTTCATAGCAGACTGAAATTTAAAATTAAAACTAGAAATTATGTTAATTATAATGAATGTACCTAATATGACCCATATATATAAGGAATATATACAGAGGGTACCAAAAAAAGTATACATTTTAAGCATTAAAATTATAATACTTAATATGTACTGATAACAAAAGATGAATACAGGGGCTGCTGGGGATATAGCTCAGTAGTAGTGTGTTTCCACAGCGTGCAGAAGGCCCTAGGTTCTATTCCTCAGCTCTGTACCACCCCCCTCAAAGAAAAGGTAAGTGCAAGTCATGTTTGACTTCTATAATTACAAGGAGTGCTCAAAGTGGCTACCATCATAATTCAACTTTTAAAAGTAATACATTGATAACATCTCTAAATGTGTCTATGTTTTTGGAACCCTCAGTATGTACATATGTATGTATGTATGTATACACACATATGATATGGTATTTAAGTTTTATGTGTACTATGGGATAGGAAATTCATATTTGATGATGTATATCTTGAGAACAAGATCAGCAGCATTCTTACTTTAAAATAACTATTATTCTTCATATTCTTAAGGGAATATTAAATATAGTTTTAATTGGAGAGCTGTGTGTTGTAATGGTTTAATCAAAGGCAGAGTTCCTAAAAACACATATGTTATTGTTAGGTGCCACTGAGTCGAGTCCAACTCATAGTGACCCTCTCATGGGTTTTCAATGGCTGATGGTTTTTCACGATTGCTTCAGGAATGGACTGCCACTCCTTCTGTTTGTGCAGTGCTGGGGATCAAATTGAGGTCCTCAGAGAGCACAGAGTGGCACTCTACCAACTGAGCTAAACCACTGCCCTAAGAACACATATATGCATACATACAAAAAATAAAAGATTGATAATCTTTAGATTGCATAATGTCTAAGATATTGCTTCTCCAATAAAATTCTATTAAAGACTGAGCTACCTTGTTAAGAGAAACTGGGAATTCTGGAGAGTCTGCTGGCTGCTTTCTGTGTTCGCTGTGTTGGTGGTTGCTGTGGACTGTGTGATTGTAGTGGTGACGCTGCTTGTGTTGGTGCGCCGGGTTGCATTACGCGCAGTCTCCAGTTGTTGCCGCGCTGCCTGGGCATGTTGCCGTTCTAGCTGCAGCTGCATCTGCAGTTGTTGTAACTGAGAAGCGGAAGGGCCAGAAGAATTAAGCTGTCCTCCTGCAGAACGTCTCACTCCAGACAACTGAGATAAAAGCTCTGCCAATGCAAATGAAGATGATCAGCGTCTACTTAAGATCAAGGAAAACAAAATGCTAAGGTCACTCTTTCAACGGGGGAACAACAGAAGTGCTGTGAACATGTAGGAGCTTAGTTCAACTAAGAGCTTAATACTTTTCAGAATATCTCTAGAGGCACAAATGCTAACATACAATTATCTCTGCTTCAGGCAAAATTTAAAAGATTGTTCTTAAAATTATTTGCATAATACACTAATTTAGTTATACTTACTCTACTTAGTTGATTAAAGTGGTTTTTCTACAGGTCCAATCATAATATAGGCCCTCTAAAGAGAGTTCCATGAAAGCAGAGATCAACTCTACTATTTACTGTAATTCCCAGCTCTTAGACAAGGGCTTGACACAGAGTAGATGTGATGGCTAACCTTAACTGTCAACTTGATTGGATTGAGAATGTCCTGGGAGAGTAACAGAGCACACCTCTAGGTGTATTTGTGAGTGTATCTCCAGAATATTGATCTAGACTATGAGGGCTCGATTGTAATCAATGCATTAATCTCGACAGATTCATAATGTGATGGCATTATTGGGAGGAGGTGAAAAAGTAGGAGGTGGGGCCCAGTTAGAGGAAGCAGGTCACTGAAGGGTGTGCCCTTGGGGGCTATGGCTTGCCCTGGCCTCTTGGCCATCATGATGTGAACTCCTCTGCTCCAACACATCCTCCTGCTGCCATCATGTTCTGCCTTAAGCAACCATGGACTGAGCCCTTTCAAACTGTAAACCAAAATAAATCCTTCCTCCTTTCAGTTATTTCTGTCAGGTATTTGATTACAGCTATAAAAAAGTAACTTATACAGTAGGAATTCAACATTTGTTAATGACTGAAGGAATTATTAGGATTAAATCCGAGAGCCTGAATCATTTCTAACTGCAGCCTTTGCACATTTGCCTCTGTCTTCTTTTTCTAGCACATTCTGTTACTGCTGTTCCAGGGTAACACTGCCACTGGCAGTGCTCAGCATGTTTGGCCCTGGGAACCTGTGGCACTTGAGTTAGCAGCCTGTTTAGTGGCCTGCTATGATCTAGACTTTCTTATGTCACTAAGGTTGTATTAAGCAATGTGGAAACTGGACATAGTGGCACACACCTATAATCCCAGTACTTGGGAAGCTAAAGCAGGAGGATCCTGAGTTTGAGGCCAGTCTAGGCTATATAGGGAGTTTGAGGACAGTGTGGGCTATATAAAGTCCCTGTTTTTATTTCCCAAGCTATTAAAAAATTACTCTTCAGAATGTTCCAAAACAATATAGTTTTAAATCAAGGCAAAGACAGAGAAACTACTACTTGCTTCCATGAGAACAGCTTAGTTCTCTAGCCTTGTCAATTAACATTTGAATCTGAGTACTTGAGGAAGCTGAACCATGGAAGTTTGGAGGTCTCCCACTCTGAAACCTTTTATGATTTTCTTGGGCTTCAATGGGGGCGATAAGCATAAAATTAGGCCTTTACTTACAGAAATGTAGACTATCATCTACTTTACATTGTCTATTTAAAAAATATTTCACACTTCTAAAACATTTGGGAATTTTGTGAAGGAACACAGGCACAGGATTAAAGAAATAAGACTAAAACCACATACTCCACAAAATATTTAAAAAAGCTCCCTCTTCCCTGTCATTTCCTTTAAGAAATTGAAACTAACTTACCAGCTATGGGATCCATGGCTTCCCTATTGCTTGGAGAATATGAACTCTGAGAAGAAGAAAGTCCACCAGTAGAACTGCTAGTAAAGTGCATGTTTGATCTACGAGCACGAGGACCTCCTAATCCCCGGCCAGGGTGAAACATTCTACGTACATGTCGAACACCACTCGATTCATCATAACTCAAAAGTTAAGAAAAGGACCAAGTATTTCATAAAACAACCCCAAAACACCAAAAACATTTGAACCCTTGCTAGATAGATGTACCCAATTCCTAAATTGTAAGCATTTTAAAATAGCACATTTAACTTAGAATGTAAACATCCCAAATCTATCTGTAAGGCCCATTAGCCCTAAAAAAGATTCAAATATAAATTTTTTCTGTGTGTGCATGTGCAGGTGTGTGTGTGTGTAAGGTTAAAGTTCCTCTGAAGCCAGGCACAGTGGTGCACACCTGTAATCCCAGCAGCTCCGAGAGGTGGAGGCAGGAGGATTGCAGGTTCGAGACCAGAGGCATTCTGTGTAATTTAGTGAGACCCTGTCTCAAGAAGTAAAAAAAAAAAAGAAAAAAAAAAGGGGGGGTGGAGGTGCAGCTCAATGGCACAGCACTTGCAAAGCATGCAAGCGTGAGGCCCTGGGTTCAACCCACAGTACTGTTATTGCTAGGTGCCGTCGAGTTGAGTCTGACTCATAGCAACCCTGTGTACAGCAGATCAAAACACTTGCCTATTCTGTGCCAGGCACATGATCTTATTTATCTCTAAGTCCATTGTTGCAGACACTGTGTCAATCCATCTGGTGGAGGGTTTTCCTCTTTTTCATTGTCTTGCCACTCTCCCAAACATGATATCTTTCTTCAGGGATTGATCTCTCCTGACTACATGTCTGAAATATATAAGCCGCAATCTGCCCATTCTTGCTTCCAAGGAGCACTCTGGTTGTACTTCTTCTAAGACAGATCTGTTGGTTCTTTTGGCAGTCCATGGTATATTCAATAGACATCTCCAGCACCATAATTCAAAAGCATCAATTCTTCTCTTGTCTCCCTTGTTCAATGTCCAGCTTTCAAAAGCATATGATGTGACTGAAAATACCATGGCATGAGTCAGCACTCCTTTGTCTTCAATGTGACAGCTTTACTTTTCAATACTCTAAAGAGATCTTTTGCCACAGCTTTTCCCAGAGCAGTGCATCTTTTGATTTGTTTACTGCTGCTTCCATGGGTGTTGATTATAGAGCCAAGCAAAGCAAAATCATGGAAAACCTCAATTTTTTCTCCATTTATTGTGAAGTTGCATACTGACCCAGTTGTAGATTTTTGTTTTGTTGATGTTTAGTCACAACCCATACTGAAGGCTATGATCTTTGATCTTCATCAGTGAATGTTTTAAATTCTCTTCACTTCAGCAAGCAGAGTTGTGTCATCTGGGTAACGCAGGTTGTTAATGAGTCTTCCTCCAATCCTGATAACACGTTCTTCCTTTTCTTCCTCATGAAGTCCAGCTTCTTGGATTACTTGCTCAGTATATAAACTGGAGAGATGGTGAAAGTATACAGCCCTGACACACACCTTTTTCAACTTTAAACCAGGCAGTGTTTCCTTGTTCTATTTGAACATCTGCCTCCTGGTTTATGTACAGATTCTTCATGAGTACAATTAGGTGCTCTGGTATTCCCATTTTCTGAAGTGTTATCCATAATTTGATATGATCCACACAGTCAAATGCCTTTGTGTAGTCAATAAAACATAGACAGACATCTTTCTGATATTCTCTGTCAGTTTGCCACACTGGGGGGGCTTATGTGTTGCGATGAGGCTGAAAGCTATGCCACCAGTATCTCAGATACCAGCAGGGTCACCCATGGTGAATAGGTTTCAGCTGAGCTTCCAGACTAAGAAAGATTAGGGAGCAGGCACTGGTGAACCACTCCCAAAACAGCTAGCCATTGAAAACCCTATGGATAGCAAAGAAACACAGTACTGAGAGGGGGAAAAAAAAGTTCCTCTGAGGGGAGACAGATTTCTTCCCAGGCTCTGGAGGACACTAACACATGAGGTCAAAGGAGTTGCCTGGGCAGATATCCAAGGTGAATATTCTCATACCCTGATTTTAGTGCTGAATTTCATGTATGTTTATATCTATGTAACCACAATTAAGAAGTGAGAATTTTTATATTTGGGGAGAGCTGTATTAAACCTCCAGTATCGATAGTGAAAAGAGAATAGTATGAATAATTTAAATATAGTAGGTAGTTAAGACTCCTTCTGGTGATTAGTTTTAATTTTTGTCTTTAAGTTTTTTTTCCAATGTTGTGGCTAAGCAGAAAATACTTGAATTGCTTCTGTCAAGTGGACACATAGACTAACATGACACTTAGAGGTCAGATTTCCAGCAGCTTGATTCATCTTATAGAGCTGAGTGTAAGTCAAACTGAAGAAGATCTTAAGTAGCAAATACCTGTCAAAACACATGAAGACAATCTGTGTTTCTGCATAGGCAAATGTGTGCATGGAGAGGAGGTAGAGGATAAGCCAGATATTACTAAAGAAACTTTTCTTTCAAACTGGAAAACAGAGGAGCTTTATAATGCAGATTGTTTTGCTTGGTTCCCAGTTTTTCAGCTGATGATTTTGGAGTCAGTTAGGGACAAGGGGAATGGTTCCACAAGGCCATCAGGTGTCAACCACAATGTGCATGGTTTCAGTGATATTCATAATGATGATTTGGACTCTACACAAAGTGATGGTATGATCAGTATATTTTGTTTTTTAAGAAGCAGCTGAATGTGGAAGGCACTTCAGTTAGACGTCCATCAAAACAGTGAAGAAAACAGTCTGGTGTTTAGTGGCATACACAGAAGACATCCTTTGATGTAAACAGACTTACTACATAGTAACACTGGAAGAACCTGAAAAATTGGTATGTTTTCAGGATAACTGCCATTGCAACATTTTGATTTTTAGAACTTAGTGGTAAGAAATAAAATTTGTAACATGGCTTTTCTGATTCTTACAATTTTTCACAATTTAATCTTTTCTTGGTGACCATATATTCATAAAAATCTTGTGAAATAGACACAGATGATGTGGGATATTCAATGGATACAGATTATTATTGGAGGCCCCAGGATCTGATGAAAAAATTTAGGATGTCAGTGTAGTTTTCAAATATTTGCTTAGTTTCTCCATAAAGACAGAGTCAAGTGTGGGTCAAACATAATACTTCTGGGTAAAGAATTCTTTTTATACAAAATGCACAGGTATTCAAAGGCATAAGGATTCTTAGCCCATTTGGATTTTTAATTTCTCTTATAAAAAAAAAAAAAAAAAAAAAAAAAACCCAAACAGTTTTCTTTGTGTTGCTCTCAGTGTCCCCTGCATATAGGGGAGAGGAAGGTCTCACTGCTTTCCTCTGTCCATTGACTGTCAGCTTCTAGGATGGCTCAGGCTTCTAATTTCTCAAGTTGGTTCCATTTTTTTTTTTCATCTGTCTATTAATTCTCACTTCTCTTCCCCTCACCTAAAAGGCTGTATTTCTAATTGAAAAATTAAGAACTGTGAGTAAGGGATTAAGGCTGTAAAAACAGACTTAGTTCTCCAACAGGCATAAGCCTAGATAATGACTGCTAGGAGATAAAGGAATCAGAAGACAGTCTGGCAGAAAGAAAAGTTATGATTAATTGAGTTGCTTTAAGTTGCCATGAACACTGAAAATTCTGCATTAGAACAGAACCCTAATGGGTGATAGTTTTAAAAAGACAACTCAACCTGAAAGCAGAAGCACTGTGTCTACAAAACTAATTGCTCTGGTAGGCCAACAATCTCAGGGAACACTGTCAGGAACTGCTGAGAGACAGGGAAAGGGAAAAGCAGGAAAAAAATTTAGAGCTAGATCTAAGTTTATGCTATCCTATTCAGGGATGGGGCAGGAAATGACTGAGTCTGGAAAAGGGACTCCAAAGGGCAAAGGAGTCCCAATGCCCCATTATACCACACCCACAAAAGGATAAAGCAGCAGAGGAATACAGGGGAAGCACATAAAATCTCATTGTTGTTGTTGTTAGGCGCCATTGAGTTGTGTCCAACTCATAATGACCCTATGTACAAGAAAAAGAAAACACTACCTGACATTGTTCCATGCCTGGCACTGTTAGTGTTTCTCTGCTATTCACTGGATTTTAAATGGCTGATTGTTTCAGGAGTGGGTTGCCAGGTCTTTCTCCCAGGCCGACAGCATCTGGTATTCCCAGGTAGTCTCCCATCCAAGTACTAACTGGGCCTGACCCTGCTTAGCTTCTGAGATCCGATGAGATCAGACACTAGGGTGGTATGGCTAAAGGCAAAGTCTCCTTATATTTAATTCAATTTTAGTTTGTATTAATGTTTTCCTCTTTTGCATGAAAATACCTTCTTGGAAAATTTACAATCTGGTCAAATTGTCTTAAAAAATCTAATTATAATGAACCAAAGATGATGAGGTCAACTTTCACACATAGCTCATTCAATAGTCATAAACATATAAAAAGAGAAGTAAATAACTGTGAACACGGAGTCACTTTTAGGAAAAGGTCAAATAAATAAAATTAACTTGGAGATGAGCTTTTCTCTCTTTGGGGATACTGTCCTAAAAAATAAAGTAATACATATTACCAACAATTCTTTCCTTATTCAAAGGATATTAAATCTCTAGGGGCTCTGTGTTCAAGTGTAAGATGAGCTGCAAAGTCATCTGTGACATGATTAGGATCACCTCCAGGTAACGCTGCACATATTGGACAAATCTGAAATGAAAGTAAAGAAAGCAGGTTTAGTAAATAGATACTGACTACACATCTTTCTGGACTACTATTTTGCTATAAATTTTACTATTATCAAGTTTCAAACAGGCAAAAACACAGTTGATCCTGAATTAGTGAGCACAGTAGAGGCCTAAGCAAGAACTGTTGCACAGCAATGCTGTCAACCAGCTAAAACATAATCTCTCAGGGTGACATACAACACTTCTAGACAAATAGCTCAAATTTGACCTCTGGAAAGGCCCAGCCAATTCATATTGGCATGGTCTAGCAAAATGGTTTCTATTAAAAAATCAAAAATATGCTCTTTAGTGCACATTTATGTCCAGTCTTGAATGGTAAAGACAGACATAAGCCAATGGTATACTTCTACAAAGCAACACAGTCTTGAGGATCAATCTCAAATAGGACAGCAGAGGCCTGATTAAAATACAACTGTGCAAGCTTACATCCATTGAATACGATAGGGTAAGGCAGATAATGATTACTGATGTAATCATGTACAAATGTATTCTGTAAATTCATGAATGGTCAGAATGAAACCCATTAAGTTGTACATTAAAAATTTCTAATAAAAAAATTCATGAATGGTGAGATCCCAGGGGAAAATAGGATAAGAGCCCATATTAGCACCTTATTTCCCAAAGGATGGGCAGTATGGCAGAAGTTTGTGACTAGGCCAAATTCAAGGAGAAGTTCAACTTCCTTGTGGGCCTTATGACAAGAGACAGAAGGAAAAAGAAGAATAAAATAATGTGTACACAGGCAGAGGTAAAAAGAGGCCTGACAGGTTGGAGAATTTCTGAAATAGTGGTTGCAAAAGAAGTGGTGAAACAGAAGGCAGGAGAGAAAGAAAGAATGAGAAACTTCAAGTGGAAAGGCCCTTATTCTTTTCTATAAATCCACATGGACAGATGATGGTCTAACAGTGGTGGCCAACCCCTGAAGTAGGAAGAACTTCAATCTTAACAAAAAAGGCCAAGAAAGAAGTCCTGATGCAAAGGTGCAGGACCCAAGAGAGCTCTGGGAATGCAGTTAAAGTTGAGGCTAGTGCGTCTCCATAGGTAAGATGGGATATATGATTCATCCTGCCAGCACATATGCCATGTGTAAAACTGAGGCTATCAGCTGACTTTATTATCTGCTTACAGCAGAGAAGGACCAGGGAACAGAAAAGGTGAGATGTAGAAAGACAATGCTGGAGTACAGAGAAGAAAAGAAACTACTATGGTGGGATGTGGTGGTGCATTCCTGTAATCCCAGTGACGTGGGAGGCAGAAGCAGGAGGATCATAAATTCAAGGCCAGAGGCAGCCTGCATAACTTAGTGAGACCCTGATGGAAAGAAAGAAAGAAAGGAAGAAAGTGAGCAAGCAAGCCAGCCCACCAGCTAGGTGTGGTGGTTCAGGCATATAAGCCTAGCAACTTGGAAGGCTTAGGCAAGATCACAAATTCAAGACCAGAGAGCCAGTCTGTAACTCAGCGAGACCCTGCCTCAAAATAAAAAGTAAAAAAATAGGGTGTGGGTGCAGCTCAGTAATATGGCACTCACAAAGCATGCAAACATGAGGCTCTGGGTTTCACTTTCCAGTACTGCAAAAAGAATAAAGAATAAAATAAAATAAAATAAAATAAGATAAGATAAGATAAGTAAAAAATGGGCCAGGGGTGCAGCTCAGTGGTGGAATGTTTACAAAAGTATGTGTGAGGTCCTGGGTTCAATCCCCTAATACTGTAAAAACACCACCACCACAAAAACTATTCTGACTCCTGGAGCCTAAGCAAACACAACTTTCCATCTCCTATGACTAGAGATCAAAAGTCCCCTGAGAATCTGACTCTGACTAGATACTAGCCTCTTTTAAGCCCAGTCATTGTCCTGTTTATGTGACTCAGGTCTAAGACATATCCCCAAGAAAATAGAAAGATGCTCACAAGAAATAATTAAGCGTGACAGCTGCAAAAGAACTCCAGAGGCCACAATGGGACGTGCCTGAGGGACAAATCAGAAAACCAAGTAGACAGACTTGCTCATTCCTTTCATAGAAGATGCCAGAAAAGTGGTCAGATATTTTTTTTTCCTTTCTTGGAGATAAAAGTAATTCTATCTGCTCACAAGCTGACAAACTATCAATTCTCCCTCTAATAGGAATTTAGGTTTTATTGTCTATACCATTCCTGTGCTCTGATATTGCCTGGCAGTGTTTGATACACTTACTTTACTTTTCACATGTTTCTGTCTTGCCTGGCTGCTTTTGTTAGGTGTTGTCGAGTTGGTTTCCGACTAACAGGACCCTACATACAACAGGTGAAGCAGTATTGTGCTTCTCTGCTATTCATAGGGTTTTCAATGGCTGGTTTCTTGGGAGTGGGTTGCTGGGTCCTTCTCCCAAGCCTACAGCACCTGGTGTTCCCAGGCGGTCTCCCATCCAAGTACTAACCAGGCCTGATCCTGCTTAGCTTCCGAGATCTGACGGGATCAGATGCCACAGTGGTACAGCTGTAGACTCTTGCCTGGCTAGACTAAAACTTTTGAAGGATGCATGACAGTACTATTTGTCTTTGGTTAACTGTGGTCAGACTTAAAAAGAAGAAGAAGAAGAAGAAGAAAAAAAAAGGACAACTAGGTTTGAATAAACAGAAACAAGTTTCCTAATTTAAAGATAAAACAAGAATATTTTTGAGATTCTTCATTTGGCAACAACTAAAAAGTTACTGGATTATATACAGTTTTATTACAGTATCATAAGTCCATACAAGATTTTTATCCCAAAAGAAAATAACCACCAAAAGGAAAGGCATTTTGGCCTTTGGATAAAACCTATACACAGCTTGAACTGCACAAAGCAGCAGAAACTTCAGTACATTGAGAGTACATGTAAATATTCTTGGATGAGAAGTCTCCTCAAAGATATATATTCTAGAAGGAAGACAGAATGGGATGCACAAAAATCAAATGTACCAAAGATGTCCTAAATTGATAGTCTGCAAACTATAAAAGCACCTTTGAGATGAGGACATAAAGCAGGAAAAAAAAATCAAGATCCTCATTGAGTTTTAACTTCAATTCTGTACTCAAAACCTTTTAGAGTTCACTGGAGTAACTATGCTATGATAACTGGATGAAGATATTCAGGGAGAAATAAAAGCAACTCATCAAACAACTTCCAGAATGACTAGGGATAAAGTATTACTGAAGATAAGCATTACTGGGGTGTGAGGATCACTCATTTTAGCAATATGCACAGAAAATCAATAGGCTAGATTTAGAATCAAGTAGAAGATGTTACCATGTTTGGACCACATGAAGTTAAATTGGATGAGAACTTGGAAAGGAAAACTAAATTTCAGCGCTGATGGGACCAGAGGTCCAACCATCTTTTAAGCTTTATATTTTATGCTTAGCAGGGAAATTCATGTTTGTTTGTTTGTTTAAATCAAAAAAACAAAAAGCCTCCGAGTATGTGTGAGACCCTAAGTTCATTTTAGGTTGTATTTTCTGAGAGGTAGGGGAGGGAACAAGAAGAAGAAAGAAAAATGAGAGCAAAGTAGGGCAGCAAAAACAGGTTAAGAGTGGGCCGGGTAGGAGGAGGGAGACAGCCATTTTGCCTCTCAGAGGCACAAACAATGTCTAGTTTTGGTGTGTCTTTACTTCCACACCGTAGTACCTAATACCTTTGCAGGATAGAACTCTACACAAAGTATAAGGCATTAAGCCTAAAATGTGACAGCCTGTTAACACTCAAGTTTATCAAATTTCCATTGTGACATGACACAGTAATACAGAAAAGTTCCACATACACACACAGAAAAGTTCCATATAACACAATAGCTTAAAATTATTACAATTTGTCAATATTAAGGCTTAGGGGCTGGGATTTAGCTCTGTTAGTAGAGCACTGCCGTACAGTCCCTGAGGTTCTGAGTTTGATTCCCAGCACCGCAAAAATGGGACAAGGATGTGGCAATCCACTCCCAAGGCAATCCTGAACAATCAGCCATTGTAAACCCTATAAGGGTCACTATCAGTCGGACATGACTCGATGGCACCTAAGAACATACTTTGCCTAAGCTTCAGACACCTTTAGACAGCTTTTTGGGAGAAGGACCTAGCAACCCACTCCCAAAAATCAATCCGTCATTGAAAACCCTATGAACAGCAGAGAAGCACTGACAATAGTGTTTCCCCTGCTGTATGCAGGGTCGCTATGAGTTGGATACTTGATGACTAACAACAACAAAAAATTGGCTTAAGTCAATGCCTTCTAAATTTAGCTAAGAATATAAATCACCTGGAGCATCTGTCGAAAACAGGCTTTCCTAGGTCCTGGAAACACTTTTGGGGGAGGGGGTGGGTCTCCATTTTTGAATAAGAGTCTCAGGTAATTCTTACAACTGGGTAAATTTGGTAGACACAGCTTAATAAATAATGGTACTGAAAACTTATAAAAATATTTGCTATATGAAACATCAAATGTTATTGTTACTTACGTAACTCAAAAAATTCGTAATCACAAATGTCCTTGCTATTCTTGATCTCATCTCTGCTATAACTTGAATCTTCCTCCTCTTCATCTGGCCACTGTAGGTCACCATCAGTCCTGCTTTTTATCTGAAGCCCTGCTGGTAGCCTTTATCAGATGAGATGAGGTCCTATCCCAAGAACGTAACGGAGTTTCCATTTTTCCACATGACCACATGTGACATGTGGTCACAGTGCACAATGGCCAGCAAACAACCAGTCAGTGCACATTTTAACACAAGTTGTTACCAGTATACCTTCTGACGTCTTGTAAATACTGTGTTATTGCTGAATGTACAAAACTTCCCCCACATGCCACAGGCTATCTGCCCACTAGAAACCCATCTAAAGTCAGCAGTCAGCTTGTTTGTTTTCTTGTTTTTAAGAACTCCAAATATTCTTCCTCATACAATTATTATCGGTCTAAAGCAAGTTTAGATTTCTTCCAATCTCTTTCTTGAGCAAATACAGCCACATCAGTGTTCACTCTCTGAGTATTGTGCATAGCTTTAAAAACTGTAATAGGCTAAATTCCGCAATATGTTGAGTTCTTTCTATTTTTCTGGTAAGCTTCCGCAAGAAGTTTCTTGCCCATTTTGTTCATTCACTGCTACAGAAAAATCCATTAAAAATTTGCCAATATGATCCAGCATAAATGTGACTTTCACTGAAGCTAGGCTGCAGAATGATAAAGAGATTGAACATATGCTGGGGGCTAGGTAGGTTCTTCACCACATGAGGTAGAACCACTCTGGTCATCCTCTCAGACCATTCAAAAGTTGCCCTTGAACTGGGAATCTGGGATACCATGCTTCTTTTCTTTTCTTTTTCTTTTTCTTCTCTTTTCATAGTGCTGGTGACTGAACCCTGGGCCTTTGCATATTAGGCAAGTGTTCTACTACTGAGCTCTGCTCCTCACCCAGACACTATGCTTCTTGTAAACAGCCAACACCTTCTGTGAAATAATTGCCTCAGCAATTGGCATTTCTTAACTAGGTGTCTGGATCACAAACTTGGAAAAATCCATTTCTTTCTTTAATCTGTTAATTTCAGATCCATGGGAAACCTTTTCCTTTTGAGAATATCTGCTCAAAAGCTGTGATTTCTCTGTATCATTTTCTTCTGTTAATTTTTGATGCTACTAAATGTTTGATGAACCTGTTCTTTGGCGATCATAATCTACTAAGGGGCAGGAGAGCTGCTTTGTCTTTTCGACCCTTTCTATGACCTATACTCATCCCCGTAATCATTATGGGTAGGTTCATCCAGTTTCAAAAGAACTACATAATCATGCAAACTCTACTACGCTTTTGTCAAATGACAGCTTAGGTGGCATGATGTGGACAAAGTTATTCTTCTGTTCAGGTGATGAAATGTCTCTTTATCGTCTACCAAAATCAAGGGGACAAATTTTCTAGTTCTAAAACTTCTCTCTTATCTGGTCTCATTCAACAGATCTAATTTTATTTCCCAGTATTCCACAAAACAATCATTGCCTTACCATCCCTCCACCTACTCTGTTCTTCCTCAACACTGCACCTTGGTTCTTGCCTTTTCTCTGAATAATGCTGCTTCCTTTCTATTCTTTTCAAAATCACATACCTTTCTCAAGACCTCTCTGATGGCTTCCTGCACTACTGTGTGTCAAAGAAGCTTGTCTGGTGTTTAGCCAAACTGTGTGCCCAGAAGCCAGGTTTTAAGTCTGTTATCTCCCACTTGTACCGTGCTTCACAAATTCCATGCCTTCAGTATCAACATTTCCTATTTATTAAATATAATGCTTAAAAAGATACATTCAGAGGCTTATGAATATTTTATCTTATAAAAAGGCCAAGAAATGTGTCCCTTTCCTGACTATTCTTAATAATTGGCCAGGAATTATCAAGAACAATCTTTCTTCTGCCATTATTCTTCTTACGGCAAAAAAGTATGTTCCCCTTACCCTTTTCTGTTTGTTTTTTGTTTTTGCTTATTTGAGAAAGGGTCTCATTATGTATCCCAAGCTGGCCTAGAATTCACTACGTGGCCCAGGCTGTACTCAAACTTGTAATTCTCCTGCCTCAGCCTCCCAAGTACCTTTTTCCTTTTTTACAGCTAACAACTCAGGTCCTTTTTGGTCAGGATCCCACAATCTGTCTCATATACAGGGCTTTCTGCAGCTTCCTGGGTTTCTTTGCTTTCTGTCTGGTCATTACTTGAAAATTTTTTCCCCTTCTCCCACTCCTCAAGTCCTTCCTCGACTAATTTGGTAGGGTCAAATTATGATGTTAATTAAGGCTGAACAGTTTAAAAGTACTGTTCTTGTATAAAGAGTTACAAGTGTGGAAGAAAAATTAAGATACAATGGAAAACCCACACATTGCCATAGCTCTACTGTCTTCAGAAAAGTTATGCCAATTTTTTTCATTCTCTGAATCTGTTTTCCCCCAACCATAAGCTCAAGAAAGATAAAGATATATTTTCAAGTTAAATCATTTTCCTAGGCTGTTTAATACTATATTAAGTTTCAAGCATAAGGTTAACCGGCTTTCCCAAGCTAGCTTTGAATGAAATTCCCATGAACTTACATGCTCCTTGTGCACCGACTCCCAAAGCAGGTATTCAAAGCACATTTACCAAAACAAGTTTCTTTTTAAAGTTGGGGCCTTCTTCCCCACCCCCCACATAATATGTAGGTAGTCTATGTAAATCCAAATAAAAACATCTAAGTCAAATTTGTGAATGTGGTTTAAGATAGGAGAACCTTCTAGTACTGAGCTCTATGAAATTACAACCTTATTTTCAGTTAAACGACCCGTGCTATGAAATTCATGTGTGTTCCTACGGATTAACTAATTCATTAAGTATTTACTGATTGCTAACTTCATACTGTAGTTTAAAAAATCATCAGGAAATGTGCACAGTACCTGCCACATTATACATTTCATCTCTTTTTAAAAACCAGCAAATACTTTTTATTATTTCCTCAAACTGAGGTATAATGCATATCTGTCCTTTGAGGGCCTCTTTTAGATTCAGCTCTAGAAACACCCCTGGCTTGTCACAAAGTAGATTTTTTGATCACTCGATATAAGAAGTTTGTAATAGTTTTTTTCACAGAAGAACGATGATCCAAAAAGAGCCATCAAAATATGAAGCCAAGACACAAAATACCTTTACACACACACACACACACACACAAAGTTGTTTGTTTTTTTAGGTAATGTTGATTTGGGTCTAACTCATAGTGACCCTCATAGGGTTTGCAATAGTTGACTGTTGTATTTTTTTTGGAAAGGGACTGCCACAGCCTTCTCCCATGTTTGAGGTACAGGAGATCAAACCAGGGTCCTTAGAAGTGTGGAACAGCACTCTACCAACTGAGCTAAACCCCAGCCCATAAATATATATATATATATAAAAATATAAATATTGTGATTAATTAATTATTTTTTGCAGTAGTTGGGGATTAAATGCAGGGCCTCGCACATACTGTGTAAGTGCTCTACCACTGATCTGTACCCCCAGTCCGTTTGTTTGTTTATTTAGAGTCAGGGTCTCACTAAGTTATGTAAGTTGCCTTTAGCTTCGAACTTGCAATCCTCCTGTGTCAGCCTCCTCAGTCACTGGGATCATAGGTGTGCACTACTGTGCCCAGCTACATGTTATATTTTAATGTTTATACTAAAAACTATTGAGCTAACCACTGCTAAGGCCAATGATTACTTCATGGTTTTGGATCTGCTCAATAAAAGTGTGTTGTTGTTGTTGTTAGGTGCTGTGGAACTGTGTCCAACTCACAGCGACCCTTATAGGGTTTTCAATGGCTGATTGTTTTGGGATTGCCTCAGGAGTGGGTTGCCATGTCCTTCTCCCGTTTTTGTGGTACTGGGAATTGAACTCGGGACCTCAGAGACTGCAGAACAGCGCGCTACCAACCGAGCTAAATCCCAGCCCCCAATAAAAATTTAGTTTCTTATAAAATCCACAGATAACATGAATACTAGGCTGAATGGGAGGCTGGGATTTAGCTCTATTGGTAGATCACTGCTCTGCAGTCTCTGAGGTCCCAAGTTTGATTCCCAGCACCACAACAACAGGAGAAGAACATGACAATCTACACCCAAGGCAATCCCAAAATAATCAGCCATTGAAAACCCTATGAGGGTCGTTATGAGTCGGATATGACTCCACGGCACCCAACAACAATAACAGGCTGAATGGTGAAGTTTTCCTTTAAGGACATATACAAAGCACTAGTGAAAAATGTGTGCTACATGGTCAATAAACTTCTTTTGGACCTTCTACAACCATGTAACTTGTAGCTACTTGCAGCTTGGCCACTTATGTTGCCAATACAAATACAGGTCCTTTCAATATTTGAAGTAGCATCTTGTTCAACTAGATTACAATCTAATTTTCAGTTGTGCAGTGGAACAATGAAATTAATTTATGACTAAGTATGAGTTACCTCATATTAATTTCCGCCTAAGTTCCATTTTCTTCATTTTACTTCTGAGGTTGGGACTGCCATCTGCTTCCAAAGAGCAGCATTCAGAATGTTAGGGATTTTTGTTATATACAATTTTTAAATTTTCCTTACACTTTATATGTCATTTAGAAAGTCGTAAGAAGTGCCTGGCACCATAGCTCAAGTGACTCAGGAGGCTGAGGAAGGAAGATTGTGAATTTGAGGCCAGAGGTAGCCTGTATTAGTGAAGCCCTGACTCAAAATTAAAAATTAAAAATTAAAAATGGGCTATGGGTACAGCCCAGAGAAAGAGCACTTGCAAAGTCAGTGTGAGGCCCTGAGTTCAACCGCAAAGTAATGCCAAAATAAGCAAACAAATAAACTAACCAAAAAAACAATAAAAGTCCTAAGAAGGAATTAAGTTTTGGTTTTCAACATGTTTCTTGTATAGGAATTTAAATTACGTGTATGCTGATGTCGTAGCAAACTACAAAACTTGAAATAGCATAATTTAGCCAGAATGAAAAATAACTCCCATGCGGGATGCAGTGATGTGCGCCTGTAATCCCAACACTTGGGAGGCTGAGTCAGGAGGATCACAAGTCTGAGGCTAGCCTGGGCTACATACTAATCCCTTGTCTCAAAAAAATCCCCAAAGGAATCATTTCTTTAGCCTGTCCATGATTCATTGTAGAAATTAAGCACTCATGCTTAGCTGGAAGAAATATTCCCCCCTAAACTCTACTTTTTCTATCTTCATAGGGGTAGTCATATTTTAATTCTGGATTTGAGGAAGAAAAAGAAATGGGGAGCTCCTAGTGCTAAATGGTGTCTGTCAATAAGAAGCTGAAAGCTAGTGGGGAGTGAGGGCAAGGAGGCAGTATCTGAACTACAGCAATAATTTTAGTGAAGAGTTAAGAAATGAACACCAATTAAATTAGTGAGTTTGTAAACTGGGCATGGTCGCCCATGCCTATAATCCCAGTACTTGGAAGGCTGAGGCAGGAGGATCAATGTGAGTTCAAGGCCAGACTGATCTACTTAGCGAGCTCCAAGACAGCTTGGGCTGCACAGAAAGACCCTGTCTCCAAAAATGAAAAATAAAAAATAATTAAAAATTGAGTTTGTGTTGTTTATAATGAGTAAAGTAGTTTGGTCATGACAGAGCTTTGTTATGTTTCTTTTCTGAAGGTCACAATCAGTTTATCAAGCAAGGCCAAGTACTGGCATCCCCCAGAAATGACCTCAGCCAATAAGAACCAAATAAGTCTTAACTAGTTTTTTTTTAAACCTGAGAGACAAGGCAGGGAAAGAAGGAGTGGGAGGAGACAAGGATAGAGAGTACCCAAAGAACTCCTAAGGAATACCAGGTGAGGTGGCACATGACTATAGTTCCAGCACTTGGAAAAGTGAGGCAGCAGGACTGTGAGTTCAGGGCTAGCCTGGGCTACCAAGCCAGTTCTAGGACAGGCTGGGTTACAGGGCAAGACATTGTCTCAAAAAGCGAATAAACAAAACCTAAAACTACTGGAGGGCTGGGCATATAGTTCAGTACTAGAGTGCTTGCCTCACATACATAAAGCCCTGAGTTCCATCCGTTGCACCATACGCTGAAAGGGTGATGGGGGGGGGACGGGGGGCAAATGGGGATGACTCTTACTATAATTTGTCAGCAGCTACCAGAGAGCATCCATCTTTAATTTATACCACCTTCCCTACAGATCTTCCTGAAAGCCCTGCAACACATTTCTATGCACTGACTTTAAATTAGCTGTCAGGATACTAAACTACACAAACCACTATCTTAAAGGATTGGGAAGAGACCAAATGCTATCTTACTAGCATGCTTTCACATTATGTGTTCTTCCCATTCTGAACACTGCCTTGGTTTGCCTTCCCCTGTGGGATTTTGATTCACACAGAAGAAAATACAGATCAATTAAAACTCTTCCCCAGAAGCAAGTCTTTTCCAGAGATAACAACATACATTCCAATACTAAGGACAGATACCTTTGGGGAAAAGCGACTATTACTTCATTCTTATAACCTAGATGATTCCCCTCATTTCCATTTTATCATAAGGAATTGATTTCTTATAGAAATAGCGTTCACAGTACAGAGCTACTTTACAATATGAATCTGGAATTCCCAAAGGGTCTCTAAATATTTCCATCCCTGCTAGCAACTCAAAAATTCTCTGCTGGGATACTAATGGATGCTATCACCCTTAAAATCAAAGGAATGACTATCTGATTTTGAATACATAAATTTGATTAAAATTATTATTTTAAAATATGCAAAGATAGTCAAATTCTAAATCTAAAGAGATTTACTTAGCACTTGCCCACTATATTCACAGTTCTAGGTTAGATTCCCCCAGCACTGGGGGGAAAATGTAATGAAAGGTACAGCGGTTATAAAACTATAATCTGATCCATGTCTCCAACTAAATGCAGTTGAGTTGTGGTAATTTGGTATTCTTATTTTGGCACCATTCTTAAATAAGTTCACAGAAAAGCAGAAAGTGTCCAACTGCAAAGAATACAAGCAGAGTAAGTCAATTAAAGCTAATATTTTTCTTTTAATGTATATCTGGCTTTTAAATGCTTAGGATTCCTGATTGCCCAATTGTGACAGGTAAATAGGTAATTATAATATTTAAGAAAGCATATAAATGTTGGAAGATGTATTAAGAATTGTGGTTTATACCATTACTGGACCTAATAAGGAAATGTATTTGTCAGGGGGTTAGCATTGTATACCTACATATAAAAATCCTATACTGGGTCTGAGGATTTAGCTCAGTTAATACGAGTGCTTGCTTAGCATGCACTGAGACCCTGGTTTCCAACCTCAACATTGAGGGAAAAAAAAAAAAATCCTATACTGAGGGTCAAGAATTAAAAAGTTCTTTTTACCCAGTACCACAAGTCCTGTTTATATCATTTTACTCCTGAAGAGTTATTCAAAACTTGTCTAATGTCAGATTATAGAAAAATTTATTTATCTTTTCTCTGAGGCTGGAGGATTGAACCCAGGGTCTCAAAGATGCTAGGTAAGCTCTCTTATCATTGAGCCATATCTGAGCCAGCCCCTCCCTCCCTGCCTCCCTCCCTTCCTTCCTAGTACTTTGTGGTTGAACCAAGAGCACATTTTCTACAAGTGCTCTACCAAAGGGCAGCACCCTCAGCTCATTTTCAATTTTTTTATTCTGAGTCAGGATCTTGTTAAATTATGCAGGATGCCTCTGGCCTCAAACTCATGATCCTCCTGGCTCTGCCTCCCAAGTCAATGGGATTACAGATGTGTACCACTACACCTGGTCGATTTTTGTTTTTAAATCAAATTGGTATAATTGACAAATGATACTGCAAAGGGTCACTAAGTGAACAGGACTGACACCATCCTAGATAAGAAAATTTTAACTGCATGCTCTGTTTCTATTACATAGGTTAGGTCAGGAATGTGGTTTGTTTATATCTTAAGTCATATGTTAATGTTTACTTTTAACTTCTTCTGTACCAAATGCTTATCACTCCTGATCACCTACACTGCCCAAGTCAGGAATTTGGAAAAGCCCCTAAAGGTAAAGCCTGCCCCATAGGATGTGGCTTTTGCCTTTATAACCCCCAACAACTGTTCCTTGGGGCCATGCGTTTTAGAGAGACTTTAGACTTCCGTGGCCCCTGGCTCAATAAAGACTCCCTTTTAATTGGGTTTTCGCTCCTTCTTGGTGTAGTTTTGATTGCTGGTTACAACAACACTACTATGCTATTTCAAAAATAAACTCAATTTGTTACAAACACATATACGTATTGAGTAAAAATGGAGTGTAAGGGGTCTGGGGCTATAGGTGAGTAGTAGAGTGTGTGCTTAGCATATGCAAAGCCCTGGGGTCAATCCCCAGCACTGAAAGTGGTGGAGGGTATGGGGACAAGTCACTAACATGTTTTGAGTATACCTAAAAGCTTGGGACTATTCTTACCCCTTTCCTGAAGGGTAATGCAAACAAAGACTAAATAACTGAAATGAAAGAAAGCAAAAAGTTCGTAGCAATGAATAGAAGATTGCTGCAATTATGGACAGAAGGTGTTACAATTTTCTACAAGTGAGAAGGAAATGGTAAATCAAAAGTGCTTTTACCTCTTAAGCATAATTATATATCCCTAATTTAAAAATAGGCACATTTCATTCAAAAACAAAGCAAAACTCCAAACACTTTCTAATTAGTTACAGAACATGTGAGATCTAATGTAAGATTTAAAATTTTTTCAGCTGGGCAAAAATTTTTTCAGCTGGGGGGTGGGGGGGAATCTGCCCATTGGGAATATTCCCACCACCTTAAGTCTCTGGAGGAGAGACACTGCCCCAGCACCTGGAAATGCATCTCCTGCAGAGGCTGCTGGCACTTGTGTCTCTCCAGCAGTGGGCACTGTAGATGATGTGAGTGCCTCTGAGGTGGTTGGGGGGAGGGCATTCTGGCTGTTACTTTGTGTTCTCAAGAAAAGTGGCAGTACTGGGTCCCCAATGACTTCCATTCTCTGGTTTCCTCACTGTCCTCAACCTGTTTCCTACACTGCAGATGATCTGGCCTGTAACATGTTCCTAAAGGCATGCATGAGTGAATGGAACTGTTCTAATGACTGTATATATGATCACTGGGCGTTATAGCCCCAAAAAATTAGGAGGCTGAGGCAGGAGGATTGGGAGTTTGAAGCCAAAGGCAGCCTGTGTGATTTAGTGAGACCCTGTGTCAATAATAATAATAATAATGAAGAAAAATCATAGCTAGGTGTGGTGGTGCATACCTGTAATCCCAGCATTTGGGAGGCAGAGAGGCAGGAGGATTGCCACAAGTTAAAGGCCAGCCTGGGCATACAATAAGTTCCAGACCAGCTATAGCTGTATAGTGCAAACTCTCTCTCAAAAAGCTGCCCCCTCCAAAGGAAAAAAAAAAAAAAAAAAAAAAAAAAAGCAGCCACTCTGTGTTCAACCACCATGTTTGTATGTTTCTTTCACAACCTTAACACTTCACCAACACACCCTTCATATTTTTAATCCTATTTAACCTCTATTGTTCACTTATACCAGAGGTTGATAGATCTGGATAATTATACACTGTGCTACTACTTCGCCCTTTAAATCTTCCCAAAATCCAACTCCATGCAGTAGTCTCAACCAATCAAATTTTGTGGTAACAAAAATTTTTTAATAATCTAGGCTTAATTTCAAAAGTCATTGTTTATCATATTTGATGTTTACATAAAGATTTTGTGACTAAGTACATACCCAATCTATATTATACTTTTTTTAAACTAGTAACTATCTTTACTATACATTCTATGTCATATGTCGTTTTTCATGATTGTGTTCTCCCCTGGCCCCCATGCTGAGGATTAAACCCTGGGCCCCAAACATGCTGGGCAAGAACTCTACCACTGAGCCATAACCCTAGCCCTCTATCTGGTTTTAAAAGGTCCTCTATACCCTCAAAATTAAGTCTCCTGAATGACCTTAAATTATCTTAAGAAGACAGGCAAATTTATGTTGGGCCATAGAGTCCCTAGTTGGAAAAAGAGGGGAAAAAATATAGACAAAGACTACACAAAGCTATAAAAATTAGTCTTCAGTAGATTTTCTTACTAGCCATGTCAGCTCTCAGTAAACTTTTACTATGGTGATAGTGATATCTGCAGGGATATATCCTCTTAACCCCTAAATGTTCCCAAGCGATGCTAGTTAATATAATTCTTAAGTCCGAAAGGGAGCTACAAATTGGTGGTCCAAAGGACATATAGAGATAATACTTGAGTAAAACCAAGACAGTGAAGTGGGCATTTAGAAAAATAAACATTAAGAGGAAGAGAAAAGGAGTCATAGCAAATTGCTAAGTGAATATAACTGCCCATCAAAATGATGTGATTTAGTCTTGAACTCTATGATTCAATTCCAAAATGTCTAATATATGACAATTGGAAGAACATTTGGGGTAAGAGAGGACACTATGACATTTATATGTAACTATAATATACTAAAATTGATAAAATGCTTTATACAGGCACAGAAAGACATGTATGACTCAGGGGCTAATCCTTCAGAATGGACACTAGTCTGTAAGCCATACGTGAGTGTTCTTGCTGAATTATAGCCCTGGCTTGAGGATATGACACTGATGTAAACAGAAAACTTTGCATCTTTATATCAAAGATCCTTGTCTTCTTGTCATTTTTCACTTGGAAATGTCTGGGTGCATTATGGGTAGGTACAGAGATAGATGTGGTACTAATGCAAAGACTAAGGGATAAATAGGAGGGAGAATTCCTTAAAATATTCCATAAAATGAATATGAAAAACTAGAATGATGATAGCCTTGAGCTTTGTACCAAAAGCTTGAGAACTGAATGTAAATGAATAAACTGAATACAACCTATGATAGGCAAACCACAGAACTATTTGTAAATGATAGATATTTAATTTTCAAACTGTGTATTAGGTATGTTGTTGTTGTTGTTAGGTGCCATTGAGTTGGTATCCGACTCATAGCGACCCTCATAGGGTTTTCAATGGCAGACTGTTTCGGGATTGCCTTGGGAGTGGATTGCCAGGTCCTTCCCCCATTTTTGCGGTGCTGGGAATTGAACTCGGGACCTCAGAGACTGCAGCGCAGTGCTCTACCAACTGAGCTAAATCCCAGTTCGTGTATCAGGTACAGAGGAATGTAAACAAATTTTGAATAATTTCAGGAAAAAGAAGAGAAGCAAGGCTTGATTCTTAATTTATAAAAATGAGTTATTTGCTCTTCATTCATGGGAAAAGACTTAAATTTCCATGGATTCTCTAGTTTTGGATGTGGAAAACTGGGAAGTTGTACAGACCAGGTGGCTAACTGGTAAGAAGAACTTTAAGAAAGCCTAATTCACAATAAAGGGAACCCTTCTCTATCCCACCCCACTGCTTACTTTTCTTTTTTTTTTTTTTTTTTGTGGTACTAGGGTTTGAACCCAGGGCCTTGCGCTTGCATGCTCTGCAAGTGTTCGACCACTGAGCTGCATCCCCAGCCCATTTTCTTTTTACTTTTTTTTTGAGACAGGGTCTCACTAAGTTACGCAGACTGCATCTTGTCTTGAACGTGGGATCCTCCTGCCTCCGGCCTCCCAAACTGCTGGGATTACAGGCGTGCGCCACTGCGTCTAGTGACCCCACTGCTTACTTTTTTGTATATAAGTAAGTAAAGGACTCAAACTTAACAGAACCTAATTGAAAGAAAAATGACTGCAAGTTTACCACAAAAATAAGGATGGAGATGCAACTGAGTCATGACTTTTTCTACTGTATCTGAAACTGCAGCAAAAGGAAGAAAAGTTACTTTGCAAAATAAAAAGAACTAAGAATATTAGTGAAATATGACAATAGTCTGAGGCTCCCCTAGATGTAAGATAAGAGCATTACTAACCCACTAGACAATAAGATTTGATTTGAGGACTACATAAAGTAAATTTACCAATTGTTTGAACTCTTAAGTCTTATGACAACTTTAAGCATGAACTGGCAGTATCCACTACTGACAGCAGAGTTGTAGTGGAGGTAAGTAGATAGTCTAGGACCCAGAGAGCCATGGCTGAGTTCAAATACCCACATACTGTTGAACATGCTATGTTGATTCTCTGGATTTTTGTCAATTTGTCTTGAGTATATTTAGAGACTTATTAGTTGATGTGTGTGCAACTGTACCAAAATTCTCTACATTCATTATCTATAATACCATACAGAGCCTTTGGGTCAATTTAAATCTGGCTCTGCCTGATTTACTCAATATAACCAGCTACCTGTGCATCCACCCATCCACCCATCCCTCTATCTTCTTCCTACTTCCCTCTAACGGTTTTCCCTTATAGATCAACTATTTGAATTTTGTGTGACTCATTTCCCCAGAGATTCTTTTGGGTGTATTTATCACTTTTTGCAGTTGGATTCATAATAACTCAGATGTCAAGTATAAAAATTCAAAAACTTTTCAAAGTAAGACTTTGTGTACTATTCTGGCTTTTAGCCAGTAGAAAAGACTAGGAAGGAAAAACTTCTGGGGACCCCTAAGTTTTGACCTAGAAAGCAAGAGATTTGATCGATAAAAACAAAGTCAGTGATATGCTATGATGACTTGTGGCAATGGATTGCTACTTAACACACAACCAAGACATTTAAGTTACATTGTGAAAGTTCCTTATAAAAGAAAAATTATGCATGTAGCAACAGCAAAAGCACTTTAAAAAGAGGTATGTTGAAGGCTGCTGGTCTTTTCAATCTGCATTTGATCAGGCATTCCTGAATTTGGTCATGACTTCATGCTGTGCTGTTAGCAACAGGGCAATAAAGGCTAATGTGAACAAATATCTTGTACAAATGCAACAGCATCCTAGGATTGTAAAATTTGCTGTTAAAAAGTAATTTTAGTTGTTATCCTAACAGCATCAGTACATTAAGCAAGAGGTAAACTATAATGACCTAGTATCATCAAGGCTAAGAATAACATACTTTATAACATGATTTTAGACACAAGACTACATCAATCACATACCACTTCTGTCGATGTTTCCGCATGTTCAGAAGTAACATGTTCTTGAAGAGATGTCTCCGTATAGCCCATTTTTCCACAATAGGGACAAGTAAAAGACTGTGGCTGCTCTACAGAGAAAGCTTCCCCACCATAGTATAAATCTGAAAAATAAAGCAGAATTGCATTAAGGAATAAAAATTGTTTTTTAATGTATAAAAATGTAACCAGTAACACAAAGAAAAAAGTGTGCCTGAAATATGTGCCAATAACCTCTGTCAGGAAAAGTCTTAAATACATCTCTGTTTATATTTGTAACATCCTTATTCCACAAGGGCTCATGGTACTCTTCCAAAATTCCTTCCTTGGACAACTACTACAGCCTTAAGAGAAAACAAAACAAACAATTTCCTTCCCTGTTATAGTTTGAAGTATCCCCCAAAGGTCATGTGTTAAAGGCTTGGTGTCTACCCTATGGCACTATTGGAAGGTAGTAGAACCCTAAGGAAGCAGGGCCTAGTTGGAGGAAGTTAGGTCACTGGGGGAATGCCCTTGAAGAGGATATTGAGACTCTAGCTCCCTCTCCTTGCTTCCCAGCTGCCATGAGGTGAACAGTCCTTCACCATGTGATCCTGGCATAATATACAGGATCACTACAGACCCAAACCAACAGGGCTAGGCAACTGTGGACTGAAACCTCTGAAATCATAAAAAATAAATTGCTCCTCCTTTTAAATTGATTATCTCAGGTATTCTGTCACAGGGAGGAAATGCTCAGTTGGCCCACCCCTAACTTCATTTCATTCTGAAACTACTCATTCCACATCTGGATCTAATTTTATTACAATTCATTTTTTCCTTCCCTCGTTATAGAGAAGATGTGGCAAACCGTTCCCAAAGCAAAGCAATCCCAAAACATACATACTGTGGCAACATCAGTATCAACAGAGAGCATCAGAAAGGTATACCACATACAATGACTCAAGTGCTCAGAAGGAAAGAAAGGATGATTATAATCAATACACCAACTCCCAGATGCATCTATTTGTCTTTAGAACGTACTATTCTTAGAGCAGGGCTGGGATTTAGCTCAGGTGGTAGAGTACTGCACTGCAGTCTCTGAGGTCCGGAGTTCAATTCCTAGCACCGCAAAAATGGGAGAAGGACCTGGCAATCCACTCCCAAGGCAATCCCAAAACAGTCTGCCATTGAAAACCCTGAGGGTCACTATGAGTCAGATACCAACTTGATGGCACCTAACAACAACAACAACAATTCTTAGAGCATGAAGTATCTCTTGGCATTCAGTTCTTCTGGGTGCCAAACTGAATAGTGTATAACCACAACATACTCTGCCCAAATGGATTACTGAAGAACTCATGAGACAGTCTGTGGTAATAATCTATTTGCCTCATTAATCTCTCTCATGGAAGAATTCTATTTTTCTCCATAGGTAACAAAAAAGAAAATTAAAGTACACTTAGTATGTTATGCCACTTCTCTAGGAAGAACTGTTTGATTCTTTAACATGAAATAAATGACAAAGTTAAAAGTATAAGATCTGGCTGGGCACAGTGGCACACGCCTGTAATCCTAGCTACTTGGGAGGCCAAGGAAGGAGGATCACAAGTTCAAGGTCACAGATAGCCTTCACTAACTTAGCAAGACCCTGTCTCAAAATAAAAAAATAAAATAGGGGCTCAGGGTGCAGCCCAATGGTAGAGCACTTGCAAAGTATGTGCAAGGCCCTGGGTTCAACCCCCAAGTATGGGGGGAAAAAGATTCGTTCATATTAGTTCTTAGGGAGAACTAAACTATCTTACAAGTATTTCCTCACTAGGTTTATACTGGCCACTTTTTATATGCATAAGACTTGCTAGGTGGATTTGGGGTAGTTGAGCATAAACATATTTTAAAAAGAACAATTTTTTAATCTGATAAAGGGCAGCTACCAGAAACCTACAATCATATACCACTGGTAAAAGACAATGTTTTTCCCTTAAGATAAGGAACAGGATAAGGGTGTCTACTCTTGTCACTTCTATTCACTATTTCACTGAAGGACCTAACCAGAGTAAATCAAAGGCATCCAGGTGGAAAGGAAGAAATAAAACAATTTTTATATATTTACAGATGACCTTAGATATAAAAAATGCTAAGGAATCTACTAAAAAGCTATTGGAACTAATAAATGCAACAACATTTCAAGATATAAGATCTATACACAAAAACAGTTTTACTATATACTTGGGAATGAGTAATCTAAAAATAAAATTTAAACAACAATTTCCCTTATAACAGCAAAAAAATAAAATACTTAGGAATACATTTAATGAAAAAAGTGTAAAACTTATATTCCAAGAACTACAGGACTTTGTTGAAAATAATTAAAGACCTAAACAAATGGAAAAAATCCTATGTTCATGGATCATCAGATTTAATATTAAGATATAAATGCTTCCCAAAATAATCTACAAATTCAACACAATGCCTATCAAAACCCCAGTTTGTTTTTTGTAAAAATTGACAAGCTGATTCTAAAATCCACACAGAAATTCAAGGAACCTAGAAAACTCCAAACAATCCTGAGAAAGAATGATGTTGGAAGACTCACACAATCTCAAAATTTACTACAAAGCTACAGAGATGAAGATACTGTAGGAATGGCATATAGAGACATGTAGCCAGGCTCCTTGGTACATGCTTATAATCTCAATGATTTGGGAGGCTGAGGCAGGAGGATGGCAAGTTAGAGGCCAGAGACAGCCTGCAAAGCTTAGTGAGACCCTATCACAAAGTAAAAAATAAGCCAGGCGCAATGGTGCATGTACATCATCTTAATGACCTGGGAGGCTGAGGTAGAAGGACTCCAAGTATGAAGCCAGAAGTAGTCTGCATAACTTAGTGAGACCTTGGCTTAGATAAAAAAATAAAAAAGGAGTGGGGGTGCAGCTCAATGGTAGAGTGCTTGCAAGGTATTCACAAGGCCCTGGGTTCAACTCTCCAGTACTGCAAAAATAAACAGGCAAAGTAAATTAAAAAGGGGGCCAGGGTATATCTCAGTGGTAAATCACTTGCCATAACATGCACAAGGACCTGGGTTCAATCCCTTAGTACTGCAAACAAATATAATAAAAATACTTATAAAAAAATAAATACAGACATATAAATGAATGGAATAGATTGAGAGTCTAGAAATAAACCCTCATTTATGGTCAACTTATCTCAAAGAAGAATACAATGAGAATTCACTGGGTAAAGAACAGGGTTTGTTTGTTTGTTTGTTTTGTAGTACTTGGGGGTTGAGTCCAGGGTGTTCCACCACTGAGATAAACCCTGGCCCACTTTTTTTATTCTTTATTTTGAGTGAAAGTCTTCCTAAATTGCACAGGCTGCCTCTGGCCTTGAGCTTTCAATCCTCCTGCCTCAGTCTCCTGAGTCACTGGGACTACAGCTGTGTACCATGGTGCCTAGCTAAGAACAATTTTTTTTAACCAGTGATGCTGGAACAAAATAATGAAGCTTGGCCTCTACCTCAAGTCCACATACAAAAATTAATCCAAATACATGCCTAGCTCAATGGTAGAGTACTTGCCTAGCATTTGCAAGGCCCTGAGTTCGAACCCCAGCACTGCAAAATAAATAACAAAAAATCTTAATGGGGCAGGGTATAGTGGCTCCTGTCTGTAATCCCAGTGACTTGGGAGGTAGAGGCAGGAGGATTCCAAGTCTGAGACCAGAGGCAGCCTGTGTAACTTTGTGAGACCTTGTCTCAAAATAAAAAGTAAAAAAATGGGCCAAGTTGCAGCTCATTGGTACAGGGCTTGCAAAGCATGCAAGTGCAAAGTCCTAGGCTCAATCCCTCCAGACCAACTAGTACTGAAGGGGGAAAAAAGAAAAACCTTAATGGATGAAAGATTTAAGAGCTAAAATTATAAAACTCTTAGAAGACATAAATCTTTGTGATCTTAGGTAAGGCAGGGATTTTTTAAATATGACACCAAAAGCTCAGAACAAAAGAAAAGAATAAATTGGATATCATCAAAACTAAAACTTTTGTACTTCAAAGCACATCATCCAGAAAATGAAAAGAAAACAGAATGGGAGTAAATTTTTGCAAATCATGCATCTGATAAGGAACCCATGTATAGACTATATAAAGAAGCGTTACAGTTCAATAACAAAGGCATATTACATAATTTAAAATATGGGGGAAAAAATCAAGGAGTAGACATCTCCTCAACGAAAATTCACAAATGGCTAGTAAGCACAAAAAAAGATGCTTAGATCATTAACCATCAGAGAAATGCAAATCAAAATCACTTGAGATACCACTTCACATCAACTAGGAAGGCTACAATCAAAAAGACAGTAACAGCCGGGTGCAGTGGCGCACGCCTGTAATCCCAGCGGTTTGGGAGGCAGAGACGGGAGGATTGCAAGTTCGAGACCAGAGGCAGTCTGTGTAATTTAGTGAGACCCTGTCTCAAATAAAGCAAAAAAATGGGCTGAGGGCACAGCTCAGTGGTCCAGCACTTGCAGAGCATGCAGGTGCAAGGCCCTGGGTTCAACCCCCAGTACTGGGGGGAAAAAAAAAAAAAAAAAAAAAAAAAAAAAAAAAAAAAAAAAAAAAAAAAAAAAAAAAAAAAAAAAAAAAAAAAAAAAAAAAGACAATAACAAGTGTTGACTAGAAGATGAAGAGCATGGAACATTTATAGCTTTTTTTTCTTTTTCCAAGTAGTGAGGGGTTGAACCTAAGGGTCTTGCACACATTAAGCAAGTGCTCTACCACTGAACTGCAACCCCAGGTCATTGTTTTACTTTTTATTTTGAGATATGGTCTTGTTAAATTGCATAAGTTTCACAGTCCTCTGGCCTTGGCCTCCTGCCTGGCTGGGATTATAAGTGTGTGTCATGGTGCCTGGCTGTAGCTTTTCATATAGATTGACAATGACCTCCATAAATTGTAGAAATGATCTATTTTTGCTTTACTAGAGCAAGGACTGTGCAGTTAGCAGGAACAGTTAGCTTGATTTTATTCCTTCCTTCCTGGGGTACTTTTCTATTTCACATCTTGTGATTTTTGTATTTTTCAGAATGGCTTTCATACAAGTAAACTATGATCAATAGAAATATTCAGATTAGAAAAGATTAACTTTATTTTTAATGAATTTGGACTCTCATGTATGCAACTGAGAATAGTTCCAGAACACTTTGGCTTTACTTCTTCACGAACATACACACAAAATTCTACATAATAATTCATGAAAATTTTCATTAAATACTTACCAAAATCTACCCTTGTTAATATGCACTGCATTGGGTGGTCAGTTGTATGCCTTGTTGTTGTTGCACCACTTTCATAACAAGATGCACAAAGATCGTAATCGTAGCAAATTAAACACTTATATCTGCGACCTCGAAAATTTCCTTTTAAACATGCATCACAGCTGACACCTATTAAAAAAGAAATATCTTTAATTAGCAGTGATAAAAGACCACTCTCCATTTCGTTTTACAAATGTTTAAGGGTTCATTGAATCCCCACAGTCTTTCTGAAATGACTAGAAACAGCACAGTGAAATGATTTAGGAATTTCCAGAGTATGGTGGATTCATTACTCAGTAAGGTGTATGTATAATTCTAACGAAAATAACTTCAAAAGTCTGATGAAGGCCCCTTGTAAAAACACGTGGGTAGACTTGTTGTTATTGTTAGGTACTGTCTAGTCGGTATCCAACTCATAGTGACCCTGTGTACAACAAGTGAAACACCATTGTCAATGCTTCTCTGCTGTTCATAGGGGTTTCAATGGCAGATTGATTTTTGGGAGTGGGTGGCCGGGTCCGTCTCCCAAGCCTACAGCACCTGGTGTTCTCAGGTGGTCTCCTATCCAAGTACTAAGCAGGCCCAACCTTGCTTAGCTTCTGAGATCCTGGAGATCTGACAGGATCGGATGCCACAGGGCTACAGCTGCAGGATTGATAGACTAGGAAAAGGTAAAAACCAAGGGAAAGAGGAACTAGTAAATGACAGCACTATAAGGGCCTTTAGCCCAAGGGCATTTGCCAAAGCAGGTAAAAGTCTGAGTTTTGATTTCCATAGCACTGCAGGACAAAGCACAGGAAGCAAAGACCAAAGGTTGCAAAAGGTGGGTATCTAACAGGAGTTTGTTCATAAAGCTGAGATCCTAATATACCCTCAACATAGGAGTGATCCAGAAATCTTCTCTAGAGGGATGAGAAAAATTGCCCTAATGAAGCTCTTCCACTGGAAACTAGGGAATTGGGAGGTGATGGGTGGGGGGAGAAAAATAATAAAACCCCCTGAAAATTCACAACCACAAAGCAGTTCCCTAATAGGTTTATAGCTCAAATTCTACCAAATAGTTTCAAAAACTTGGCAGGAATAAACTTCCAAAGAATGAATACACTTTAAATCATAAAATACACACAATAAAACACCATCCAAAGGAACTAAGAGAAACAGGAGGATCTGACTGTCAGAGTTCATGGGGATTTTTTATTTTATTATTATTATTGTTATTTTTTTGAGACAGGCTCTAGCTATGTAGCCCAGGCTGGCTTCCTGAATACTGGGATTATAGGCTTACAGGTGTGTGTCACTATGCCTGGCTCCAAACAATATTTAATATGTTAAAAATAGATTGTTGTTGATGTTGTTAGGTGCCGTCGAGTCGGTATCCGACTCATAGTGACCCTCCGTACAACAGGGGAAACACTATTGTCAGTGCTTCTCTGCCGTTCATAGGGTTTTCAATGGCAGATTGATTTTTGGGAGGGGGTTGCCAGGTCCTTCTCCCAAGCCTACAGCTTCTGGTGTTCCCAGGCGGTCTCCCATCCAGGTACTAACCAGGCCCGACCCTGCTTAGCTTCAGAGATCTGACGGGATCGGATGCCGCAGGGCTACAGCTGCAGGCTAAAAATAGATAAATAAATAAAAATTAGAGGCTTGAAGGGGTAGTCAGTAGCTCTGCAAATGAACCCAACAATCTCCCCTTCCCCCTGTACTGGGGGCTGAATCCAGGGCCTTGAGCTTTTGCATGCTTTGCAAGTGCTGTACCACTGAGCTACACCTTCAGCCCTGCTCGAACCAAACATATGAGAATAAAAAATAAAAATAAAAAAAATTAAATTTAAACTTAAAACTCAGTGGTCAGACCAGGAACACTGGCACATATATGTAATCCCAGTGACTCAGGAGGCAGAAGCAGGAGAATCTCAAGTTTGAGGCCAGAGGCAGCTTTCATAATTTAGTGAGATCCTATCTCAAGATAAAAAATAAAAAAGAGGCTGGAGGTGCAGGTCAGTGGTAGAGTGCTTGCATATAATGTGTGAGGCCCTGGGTTCAGCACCCCAGCACCACAAACAAATAACAAAAATCCCCAATCCTCAATGGTCAGGCTTAATATTAGAAAAAGTCTTTTTGATGTGCTTGTTAGGCAGAAAATCCACATACAGCTAAACTCTTAGAATTAAGTATTAAGCGAGGGTACTAGACATAAAAGTCACTTTTAATAAAAATACTGACAGTATTTCTTCATTCCAAAACAGACAGAAAACATATTATTAAAATATGTCATTCACGATTCCACCTAAATAAAGCAAATTCATAGAGAAAGTAGAATGAATGCTGGTTGCCAGGGTCCAGAGAAAAGGGGGAATAAAGAGCTGTTTAATGGATAGTTTCAGTTTGGGATGATGGAAAAATTGTGGAGATGGATAGTGATGATAATAGCAATGTAAATGTATTTAATGCCTCTAAATTGTACACTTAAGAGGTTAAAATAAATTTTATTTTATATATATATATATATATATATATATATATATATAGCCACAACAAAAAAATAGGCCATTTGAGATAGCATTAAAAAAAGATGTCTACAGAATAAATCTAACCAAAGATAATGTTGTTGTTGTTAGGTGGCGGCAAGTTAGGTCTAACTCATAGGGACCCTCATAGGGTTTGATGGCCTGTTTTGGGATTGTTTTCAGGAGTGAGCTGCCACATCCTTCTCCCATTTTTGTAGTGTTGTGGATTGAACTAAGGGCCTCAGAGAACGCAGAGCAGCACTCTACCAACTGAGCTAAACCCTGCCCCCAACCAAAGACAGGAACCCCTTTATGAAGCAAATCAGTAAAAATGTGCTTGATGACATGAAAGGACTTTAAAAAATACTAGGCTCATGAACAGGAAGGTTTATAAGAAAACGTCGGTTTTCCCCAAATTCATTTATGGATTCAACATAATTCTAATCAAAATCACAAAAGAATTTTTTTGTGCATGTGATAAGCTGACTCAAATTTTTATGCAAATTACAGAAGGCCAAGAACAGTCAAGAAATGCTTAAAGTAAGAATAACGGATGCACACATATTGAAGACTTCTACTACAGCAAGGTCACTACAGATCAGTGGGAAGAGAGAACAGTTAATGGTACTGAAAAGGTGATTCTCCATATATAAGAAAGACAGTATTTGCCTTGTTCCTCATAGCCCATATACAAAATCAATTCCACATGTTTTAAAGACAAATGCAAAAGGAAAATGGAAACAAATTTCTAGAAGACAATATAGGGGAGATATTTTTATGAGCTTAAGAGTGGGAAATGATTTAAATCTCAATATCTGTCTTTCTCTTGACACACACACACACACACATACACACACACACACACACACACACACACACACACACACACACACAGAGGCACACGAGCATGTGCATAAGCAAACACCAAGTCCAAACCATAAATTCAACCACATTAAAATTAAGGCTTTTTCTTCATTTTTTTAACTCTTGAGTGACTAAAAAGAAGACCCACAAACCGGTGTTATGTATGATATCTGTGACAGACCAAAGTTTAGTATTTAAAATATAGTAGAAACTCTTAAGGCATAGGGATATAGCTCTGTGGTAAAGTGCTTGTTTAGCAAGCCCAAGGCCCTGGGTTTGATCTACAGCATGGCAAAAAAGCCCAGAATGCATGAGGAACTCTATGATATATCAATAGGAAAATAACCAACCCCCAATAGAAAAATGGGCAAACTATTAATGGATACTATAAAGAATCAACATCAATATATGAAAAGATGTTCATGTGATTAATCATCAAAGACGTGCAAATAAAACCATCACAAACTATAATTTTACATCTGTCAAAGTCATGATACCAAGTGCTAATGAGGATAAAGAGTGGTAGAAATAACTTAGACCCTGACATTGGGAGTATACATCATACAATCACTTTGAACAAGTTAAAACATGTATACATCCTAGGGCATCACAATTTCAGCTCTTAAAAATATTTCCTGAGGAATCTTTTGTCTGTGCACACAATGTTCTAGGTGCTGGGGATACATCAGTGAACATACCCAAGTCCTGCCCTGTGGGGCTAATGTTCTAGGGGGTGAAGACCAGCAAAAACCAGTTACAGAGCATGTTAGAAGGTATCTGCTATGGGAAAAAAAAATTAAGTAGAGGGATAAGCAGTTTAGACAAAGTTTTACTAAAAAAGTATTTGGCAAAATGAGGAAATATTTCAAAGTAATATTTCAAAATAGTTTCCAAGCATGGACAATACTTTAAGCATAACACTGAAAAAACTGTAATAGTAGTAAGTATTTAACATGACTAGGTACAGTAATCTTGACAAGTAAGTATGACATGAGTTTAGGTGTCAGGAAGGTAAACCTAGTTTTTAACACTAACATTCTGGTGGATGATCTGACACTAAAAGCCAAGTTCCTTCTAAATATTATCTGTCAGAATTTTTACGGTTTTATAGCATGGACTAACAAAATTTTCTCCTTTAGTGTCAGCTACAGGTAATCTACAGTTCCTATTAAAGAAAGTTAGCTCTTTGCTTTAGCCTCTTTGATAACAAATATGGTGCAATCTGGTACCAGAAGGCTCAGGGAAATGCTGAACATAGTAAAACTTGAAAGAAAGTATGGAGTTTCCTGTGATGTCAGTAAGTTATGCTTAAGATATTAAGAATCTAAGCTCTTGGGACAGGTATGGTGACACAACCCTGTAGTCCCAGCACTTAAGAAGTAGAGGCAGGATGAATGTAGGACAGTCTAGCCTACACATAGACTCAGCCTCAAAAACAAAAAAGAACCAAAGCTCCTACAGAAAAGTATTTGACAGAAAGAAGGGGTCAAAAATTGTCAAAGTATTGCCATGAAAAGTAAGTCTTGGGGACTGCTACTTGTCTGTTGAGAACTGAGATCTATTAGATTTAAAAAATGTTTAGGGTTGGGGGTGTAACAGTGCTAGAAGCACAGGTTTGGCATGTGTGAGGCCCTGTGTTCAATCCTCAGCATGGAAAAGTTTAGGTTTTGTTTACTTAATATATATCCAGGGCTGTGATTTAGCTCAGTTGGTAGAGTGCTGCTCTGCACTTTCTGAGAGCCCAGATTGAATCCCCAGCACCACAAAAATAGAAGGATATGGCAGTCTACTCCTGAAACAATCCCCAAACAATCAGCCATTGAAAACTCTTATGCGGGTTACTGTGAGTCAGACAGGACTCCATGGCACCTAACAATAACAATATATATCCTGCAAAAACTGAGTTAATCAAATAATAAAATGTGCAATTTGTTGTTGAATAATCTAGCTTTAGTCATACTGGGTCATATGTAAGTTCATGCAATCACTAGTTTGTAAAATGGTAACTGGCATAAGTCATATCATAAGATGATGGTGGGATAGTTATGATCCTTAACTCATCAAGGTGACCTAGCCAGATAAATGAAAATGTTAGGAAATAGAGTTTAATCCCAATTTTGACACTGCCCCAGGTAAAACCCAAGTAAATAATAATGTTTGAATCAGGCATGGTGGCACATGCCTGTCCTAGCAACTTGGAAGGTGGAGGTGGGAGGATCACAAGCGAGGTCAGAGGCAGCCTGTGTAATTTAGTGAGACCCTGTCTCAGGGTAAAAAATAAAAAAGGGGCTTGGGGATGCAGCTCCTCAGCACCACAAAGAATAATATATGTCTGATAATTCCTATCTGAAAAAGTTATATCTGAATACATTTATATCCTCAGCATTTACCTTGTATTTAGCAGTTCTGGAAAACAAACACATAAAAGCCCGAACAAAAATCAGAGGGCCAGAAGCCACGGCACACACCTGTAATCCCAGCATCTCAGGAGCTAGAGGTAGGAGGATTACAAGTTTGAGGCCAGAAGCAGCCCATGTAACTTTACTGAGACCCTATCTCAAGATAAGAATTTAAAAATGGGCTCGCAGTGTAGCTCAGTGATACAGCACTAGCAAAACATGTGTGAGGCTTTGGGTTCAAACCCTAAGTACTACAAGAAACCAAAACAACAAAACCCCCCAAAATCAGAGGGAAAGAGTGCCCTCTAGTGGGAAAAGATTTCCTTCCTCCCTCCCTCCCCCTCCCCCCATCTCTCATACTTAGGAATGTTACTTCAGAGTTGAACTCAGGACCTGGCACATACTTTGCAAGTGCTCTACCACTGGGCTGTTCCCCCAACCCATTTTAAAATTTATCATCTTGAGACAGGGTCTCACTAAATTTTTTTTCTTTTTTCTTTTCCCTTTATTGACAAATGATGTTGGAGTATAGAGTAATAAGGCTTTTGCTATTTCCATCCTGCAACTATTACATAGCTTTTGGTTATACTGTCATCAACTTACATATTTATGGAACCCTTTGATTAATACGTAGTAAAACTCATGCAATTATGGGCTATAATCCCCTACTTTTCCCATGTATTCATATAATTGCATCATATAATTTGAGATTATCCTTTTCCCCTTTATCCCTCTATGTTGTTTCCCCTCTACTTTCCCCCTTCTACAACCTTCACTTCCTACTTCCTTGCTAGTCTCCTCCCCTCCGGGGAAGAAACTTTTTAAAAGCCTCTAAAATAATATGCAAAAAATCTTTTTCTTTTTTATTTTTAAAAATTGAAAAATTTTTTTCCCCACTTATTTGTTTACTTTTTTTTTCTTTCTTTTTTCTTGTGGTACTGGAGGTTGAACCAGGGCCTTGAGCTTGCATGCTTTGCGAGTGCTGGACCACTAAGCAGCATCCCCAGCCCTTTTTTTTTTACTTTTTGAGACAGGGTCTTGCTAAATTATGCAGACTGCCTCTGGTCTTGAACTTGCGATCCTCCTGCCTCTGCCTCCCGAGCCGCTGGGATTACAGGCATGCACCACCACCACGCCTGGCTATTTGCTTACATTTTTTAAGAGAGGGAAACCCTAGGTTGATAATGTCAGTGTTATCTCTTCATCTTTCTCACAAGTGTGACTTTTTCTACAATGGCTGTATATGTTATACAATAAATTTAATACTGAGAACTGCATGGAGACCTCAGAACACAAAAGAAATGAGACCTCAGAACACAAAAGTAACTTAGTAAAAAGCAGAAGTAGTCACGATTATTTTGCTTAAAGATGGTCCGAGGATACTTCTGGAAGTAAAATTGCTAGAAAAAGGAATCTAAGATAAATTTTATAATGCTTCATAGGCTGAAAGCCTAAATCAGGAATAGGAAGCTTTCCCCCTCTAATTTAAAAGAATTACAGAGAAAATAAAAATAATCATGCATCACAAAAGTAAAAAGTAATTTTAGGAGTTTTTAAAGAAGGTGCTGACTGCTGGAGGATGGGGATGTAGCTCAGTGGTAGAGTGCTTGCCTAGCAAGCACAAGGCCCTGGGTTTGATTGTCAGCACCACCAACAAAACACACAAAAAACCACAAAGTACTATTTTCAATTCTTTTTGGAATTAGTATACACATAACTGTTTACTTTTTAAAATCTATGCTATGTTTTTAAAGGAAAGACTCAAAAAGAGAAAATAGGGTACAGAGGTCCATACAAACATACCCTTCAAAAAAGACCTGTTGCTCACAAGGTTCCAGGAGCAGAGAAAGAGAAGTGACAAAGGGGATAGGCAGTTGGGGAGAGCAAGATCCAGAAGAAAGAGAAGCAGGTGAAAAAATAGAGTAAAACATAGGAAATTTAGTAAGTAGGTTTTGCAACATATGCTGTTCATACTTAGTTTTCTTGTTCAAAACAGATACATTCACCCAGCAATTTTAAACAAACTTTTTGTACTAGGATTTATTTTTCATTTATTTATTTATTTTTGTTTTGTTTTAAGACACGGTCTTGAACTGCTATGTAGCCTAGGCTGGCCTCAAATTCTTGATCCTTCTGTCCTAGCCTCCAGTGCTGGGATCGCAGGCATGTGCCACCACGTGTGGCTATACTCGCCCTGGCCCCCACCAGGTGGAATTCTGTAAGTTTTGTGATATGTGACTGTAAGAGCATCTATCCACCCTTTCCTTATATATTTAGTATCTGTATGTGCCAAGATACAAGACCAAACAAAAATAATTGCTGGAAGGGACTGGGAATGTAGTTAGTGGTAGAGTAGGTATTTGGCATGTATCAGGCCCTGGGTTCCATCCCAGCACTATAATGTGTTTTTTTGCCCGGGATACAGCAGTAAATAAAAATTTTTGCCACACAGAGTTTATGCTCTAATGGCATTAGCAGTAACTTCTTTATTTATAATGTGCTGAATAATTTTCATATATTACTTTATCAACCTTCAGAAAGTCACAAGGTGGGTGGAAAGTGATAAAATTTCTTTTGTGAATATAGATGATTCAAAGCCAATTCAATCTGCTCAATAAAATGGAAGAAAAGAAGGGCTGGATATTTAAGGAGTTCCTTACAAACTTTGTCAAGAAGAAAGTTTAATTCATTTCTAAACGTCTTCAGCATACAGGAAGTTCATTTTGGAATGACTGATTTGCCTGTTTTTTTTTTTTTTTTTTTTTGGGGGGGGGGGTGGGAACTAGGGGTTGAACCTAGGGCCTCGAGCCTGAATGCTTTGCAAGTACTGGACCACTGAACTGCATCCCTAGTCCATTTTTTTTACTTTTTGAGACAGGGTCTCACTAAGTTATGCAGACTGCCTCTGGTCTCGACCTTGCGATCCTCCTACCTCCACCTCCCAAGCTGCTAGGATCATAGGCGTGCGCCACTGCGCCCAGCTTGATTTGCCTGGTTTTAAAGAACTCATCTATACTCTTATTTGTTCATAGAAAGGTATCCCTTGACTACAAACAAAAATTTTAGTAACAAGGGCCTTGATTAAAGGCCTTTCAGAGTCCCATACCTGGAAATAGACAACTTTATTACTCAATCAACTATTATACACAGCCATGATTACAGTAGTTTTCCAACACAAAGGAAGAAATCAGGTATGGTGGTACATGGCTGTAACCCTAGAACTTGGGAGGCAAAGGCAGGAGAATTATGAATTCAAGGCAGCCTGGGGCTACATAATAAGATCTTCTCCTAAAAAAAAAAAAAAGAAAAAGAAGAAAAATAAAGAAAGGAAGGAAGGAAGGAAGGGAGAGAGGAATGGAGGGAGGGAGGGCAAGAAAGAAGCATTTAAGGAATGGCACCTGGGACCATGTAGTGATTAAATGAATACCTACTGAATGAATGAACGAAAAAAGGACATTTTTCTAGAGTAATCAGAAGAGAAAAGGTGATTAATGTATGTTCATAATAGACCTCTTGATGTAAGAGTGAATAAATGATGAAAGTAGGGGAGAGGGAAGAGGACTGGATAAGACACTTGTTTCCTACAAGACAAAAAAAATTAACTAGGCAAGAATGCTGTGCCAATACTCCTAGGCACCAGCTACCATGCATCAATACCAGCCTAGGGGAGGTTGGTTTGCAAATCTGTAATAATTAAGTGATGTGGAAGTTAGTGGAAAACAGGTGGGGTTTTTTGGATTTTTTGGAGACAAGGTCTTGTTCTGTAGTCCAGGGGGCCTGGAACTTGCTATGTAGCCCAGGCTGGTCTCGAGCTTGAACTGATCCTCCCGCCTCAGCCTCCTGAGTGCTGGGATTACAGTGTGTGTCACCATGCTAAACTGGAAACCAGGATTTTAAGAAATCAATTTTTTGAGGGACTATTTGAGAAGAGCCTGCAGCCATAGCCCAGTGGCATCTGATCCCGTCAGATCTCGGAAGCTAAGCAGGGTCGGGCCTGGTTAGTACCTGGATGGGAGACAGCCTGGGAACACCAGAAGCTGTAGGCTTGGGAGAAGGACCTGGCAACCCCCACCCCCAAAAAATCAATCTGCCATTGAAAACCCTATGAACAGCAGAGAAGCACTGACAATAGTGTTTCCCCTGTTGTACAGAGGGTCCCTATGAGTTGGATACCGACTCAAAGGCACCTAACAACAACAACAACATTTGAGAAGAGGAAGGGACCAAGGGGAGGGGGACAAGTGCGGGTAATGTGGAGGAGGCTGACTATGATCAAATATGCCTGTTATACGCATGTATGAAAATGCCACAATGAAACCCATTATTTTGTAAAATAATCCCCTTATTTTAAAAAGTTAAAAAAGGGAAGACAATCCCTTGTTAACCATAATTTTTTGACAATTTTATATGTAAAAACCAAAATACAAGAATTAGTATTTTCAGGACTGAAGAGGTAGCTCAGTGGTAGAGCACTTTCCTAGCACGCACAAGGCCTTGGGGTCCTATCCTCTGGACTGCAAAACAAAAAACACCCAAACACCTAGTATTTTCACATACATACACAATTCATACAATTTACTTGATCTAAACAATGCAAAGTAGGCAGAAACTACTCCTCTGTTTTGAAGATCCTATAGGCAGGTCTAAGGGACAAGGCAGAGAGAGCTTGATTTAGGCTCTAGCCCACCTAAAAACCAAAAGCCCTTTAGGAAAGGTAATAAGTTTTATTAAAATATCTAGTGATTATAGGAGTATTTTTTCAGAGACTTGTAAAAGAGAATACTAGTACAAAGTACATTAAATTTCAAAGCTGTAGGGTTAGTCCAAAAAAACACTTAAAAGATCTTGAATCAACAATGTCCCCTCAATAACCAATTAGTGTTTACTGACCTTGATGCCCTAGGATACCTGCTAGGACTTGGTCACTGAAATCTTGACCTTTTATGTTGTTGTTGTTGTTGTTGTTGTTAGGTGCCATGGAGTGGAGTTGAGTCTGACTCATAGCGACCCCTATGTACAGCAGATTAAAACACTTCCTGATTCTGTGCCAGGCACATGATCTTATTTATGTCTAATTCCATTGTTGCAGACACTGTGTCATTCCATCTGGTGAAGGGTTTTCCTTTTTTCATTGACTTGCCACTCTCCCAAACATGATGTCTTTCTCCAGGGATTGATCTTGGTTGCACTTCTTCTAAGACAGATCTGTTGGTTCTTTTGGCAGTCCATGGTATATTCAATAGACGTCTCCAGCACCATAATTCAAAAGCATCAATTCTTCTCTTGTCTCCCTTGTTCAATGTCCAGCTTTCAAAAGCATATGGTGTGACTGTAAATACCATGGCATGAGTCAGATGCACCTTTGTCTTCAATGTGACATCTTTACTTTTCAATACTCTAAAGAGATCTTTTGCCACAGCTTTTCCCAGAGCAACGTGTCTTTTGATTTCTTTACTGCTGCTTCCACGGGTGTTGATTATAGAACCAAGCAAAACAAAATCTTGGACAGCCTCAATCTTTTCTCCATTTATTGTGAAGTTGCATACTGACCCAGTCATGGATTTTTGTTTTGTTGGTGTTTAGTCGCAACCCATACTGAAGGCTATGATCTTTGATCTTCATCAGTAAATGTTTTAAATTCTCTTCACTTTTGGCAAGCAGAGTTGTGTCATCTGCATAATGCAGGTTATTAATGAGTCTTCCTCCAATCCTGATAACACGTTCTTCCTCATAAAGTCCAGCTTCTCAGATTGTTTGCTCAGCATGTAAATTGAAGAGATATGGGGTACACAGGGACTAAGTAACTTGCTCCAAAGGCATACAGGAATTAAATGACAAATCAGTGATTAAGATGAACAGTTATCTACTAAAATATACCTTTTAATAACAACCTGCCATTTTTGGCCAGAAGTGGATGTCTTCAAAACTTTTTATTTACTATGGCATACATACATATATTTAATGTCATATTTATTGGTTTCCCCTCAATTTTTTATATTCCATGACCTTAATCTTACCAATTACATAACTTGTGTAGAATGGAACCCTGTGGTTGAAGAGCCTCATTTCATTTTGTTGTTGTTGTTGTGAGGTGCCTTTGAGTTGGTATCCGACTCACAGCGACCCTCATAGGGTTTTCAATGGCTGACGGTTTCGGGATTGCCTTGGGAGTGGATTGCCAGGCCCTTCTCCCATTTTTGCGGTGCTGGGAATTGAACTCGGGACCTCAGAGACTGCAGCGCAGCACTCTACCAACTGAGCTAAACCCCCACTCATTTCTTTTTAGAGGACAATAATCAAATACCGTTCTACCTAAGACACCATTTTGTCCATTCTTAGCCTAGAGTAGTATTTTTTCAACTCTTGAAAACCCATGTTCCTTACTGGAGTTTCAAAGCCTTGTCATCTCCTTTATATAAAGTGTCCTCAGTAAGCCAGAAACATGTCTGGTCTCATCCCTTCAAATCATTGTAGCATAACAATCAATACACTTTTCCAACATGTAACTCACTTTTAGATTTTGTCTTTTCAAACAGGAAGGAATCTAGCAGAGGAGGGAGGGAAGGAGGGAGAGGGAGGGGGAGAGAGGGAGGGAGGGGGAGAAAGCAAGGAAAGGAAAGGAAAAAGAAATCCAGCACAAGTATTACTTTCAGAAATGGGAATCAATAACCTCATATAATCACCTGATAGAATACTAGAGCTTTGTGCTCTGATGAACTAGACTTACAAATATTAACATATGCAAATCCCCACAAAAATAAGATGCAAAAGATAAATACGCCAGTCATCACGACACATGCCTATAACACCAGTGACCTGGAATGTGGAGGCAAGAGGTTGGCAAGTTTGATGCCAGAGGTAGCCTGCACAACTTACTGAGACCCTATCTCAAGATAAAAAATAAAAAATGGGGCAGGGACTGTGGCTTAGTGATAGAGCACTTGCCTAGGATATACAAAGCCCTGGATTTAATCTCCACTACGGTTAAAAAAAAAAAATACATACTATAAAGAACCACTCACGTAATATACAACAATACTATACAACAGTATTGCATAACTATTTCTGGACTCAACACATATATGGAAAACATACTAAATATGCATGAAAGATACAATACCAGCAGCAAAAGTGATGATTTTGGGAGGCAGGCAGAGGGCAAGAAATCAAAGGTATCAAGAAAGGGTATAAGCTGAAGGTGTAGCTCAGTAGTAGAACACTTGCCTAGGATAAAGGAGGCCCTCCGTTCAACCCTAAGCATTGCAAAACAACAACAAAAAGGAGCACCAGGTAGAATCTCCCTAACAGAATCTGCAACGCTTATTTCTTTCTATATGCTTAAAATATTTCATTAAAAACACCCCCCCCAAAAAAAAAAACCAAAAAAAAAAAAAAAAAACAGATGAACCTTCTATCCCATTGCAATGCAAAGGAGCATGTAAGATGGATTTTTTTTTTTTTGCAGCATTGGGGATTGAACCCAACGCCTATCACACTGTAGGGAGTAAGATGACTTTTGGTGACAGGATGACTGGTTTTTACTGAGGTATAAATGAATAAAACAGTTGACCCTATAAATTTATGAATTAAACTACCCCTTTTTGGCCCCCAGAAATGGATTCTGTATCCCGCTGTTGTTTTTGTTAGGTGCTGTCGAGTTGAGTCCAACTCATAGCAACCAGGTGTATAACAGAATGAAAAACCCCCCAATAATTGTGCCATGCCTGGCACTACATCAGTACTTCTCTGCTATTCATAGGATTTTCAATGGCTGGTTTTTTGTTTTTTGTTTTTTTTCTTTTCTTTTCTTTTCTTTTCTTTTCTTTTTTGAGGAGTGGACTGCCAGGTCCTTCTCCCAAGCCTGCAGCACCTGGTGTTCCCAGGCAGTCTCCCATCCGAGTACTAACCTGGCCCAACCCTGCTTAGCTTCCAAGATCTGATGGGACTGGATGGCAGAGTGGTACAGCTGCAGGCCATACATGCCAGTAATACCAGAATTTGGGAGGCTGAGGCAGGAGGATCAAGAGTTTGAGGCCAGCCTAGGCTACAATAGTGAGACTTTGTCTCAAAAAAAGGTATAAAAGAAAAAAACCATAAAAACTTCTCTATATTGGAGGGCTGTCAATGGCACATACTCATTTCTTTTCCTTTCCTTCTCAAGGACACCTGAAGTAAATCGGGATGCTGGTTATTGTTAGTACTGTTTTCTCAGCTCCAAGCCTATCTTTCTAGTCTTTGCTCTGTGATACCGCATTGCCATTCCATCCCCTTTCCAGAACCTCAATTTCCATTTAACAATGTAAGGAGACATTCTCAGTTATAATAGCTGAGGAGCGGAGAAGTCTACTGGCATCAATTCGGTAGTGGCAGATGTCACTGAACATCCTACAAAGCATCCCCCTGGCCCAAAATGTCAGTGGTGCCAATGTTAAGAAACTGTGCTCTAGGACCTGCCAGCTCAATTATTCAGATTCCTTTGGCAGCTATCTTCTGGTTTACAGTCTGCCAAAGGTAGGCCCAGGAGAAAGATGGGAGGAGGTGAGCATCCCTCCAGTAGCAGAGCAGCTCCAAAACCAGCTTCTCTGGATACTCTTCATCAGCACTCAGTTGCAATCTGCTCAGAAGGCCAAGTATCAACTGTGTGGCAATGGGCCAGAGGGCCTATGAATTCCTCAATTCTAGTAACCCTATCTGTCCCTTTTTTGTAAGGATGGAAATTTCTACATCTTTACACTCCAATATAATAATAACAATTAAAATGTATTGGCAGCTAAGAAGGCCTACAACCAGTGACAGCAATCAAGCATTCAGCTCTTGATGTTCAAACAGCATCCTCAACTACAGGGAATCAGGGCTCCTTGGAGAAAAAGATGATCCCACAGTTTGGGGCAGGGCAAGTACATGAGCCTGAAATATCTAGTTATAGTATGAATGATGGAGAAGAATGATGGGACATGTCAAAAGGACTAAAGAGGTCCCCACTGGCCAAGCTGGGGAAACTCTCAGCATCAAAATAAATAACAGAAGTAACAGATCATAACCCATTGAGTAAGAATTCATGAGTCCATACTGATAAAAATGAAAAAGAAAATCAGGGAGAACAAAAAGCATGAAACAAATCTTCCTATGGTACATGTAACTTAGATGCCAATTCCTACCTCACTAGTCCCCCGTGTGTCTGTCAGCTTGTCATGCTGTGGCCGCTTGTGTTGTTACTGTGATGCTGAAAGCTATGCCACTGGTACTTCAGATACCAGCAGAGCCACCCTGGAGGACAAGTTTCAGCTGAGCTTCCAGACTAAGACAGACTAGGGAGAAGGACCCAGAAGACCACTCCCCAAACAATTAACCATTGAAAATCCTATGAATAGCAGAGAAGCACTGTCAAATATAGTGCTGGAAACATGAGCCCCTCAGGCTGGAAGGCATTCAAGAAAACGACTGGGGAAGAGTTGCCTCCTCAAAGTAGAGCCGACCTTAATGACTGGAATGGACTAAAGCCCCTGGGACCTCCTTTTGTTGATATGGCATGACTCAAAAGAGAAGAAACATAGTGGCTGCAACAACAGGCTCAAACATAAAAAGATCATGTACATGGCACAGTGTCAGATAGTGTTTTGTTCTGTTGTACACAGGATCATTATGAGTCTGATCCAACTCCATGTCACCCAACAACAACAAACTTCACTAGTACTGGAACTGAGCTGCACACTATCATAGCTACTAGCCATGTGTGACTATTTAAGTGTAATTTTTAAAACTTAAATAAAATTTAAAATTCAGTTTCTTAATGGCACCAGTCACATTTTAAGTTCATAGGGCTAGTGACTAATTCATTGAACACTCATATAACCAGACAACGGCATTTGAGACTCTGAACCATAATTTTGTGAAAATAAGCCCCAGAACAGTCTCAAGATCTTATCTTACTATTTTTTGAAACTTTAAAAATTGTATAAAGAAATTGAAGAAAAAAAATTTCACAGTGGTAAGGAGAATAAAAGTGAACAGTAGTAATAAAATTTTGGAAGCTGGAAAATTGAATTAGGTAACTGATTTAGGAGAATGAAAATTTTAGCTGAATCCTGTTATGGGCAAAGAGGAAAGATAAGAAACAATCCAATTAATAAAACACGTTCAACAAAACATGTAGGACTGGCATCAGCAGGTACAACTGGGGTTAACTGCTGAAAAATGGACAATGGGTAAAAGCTCTCTGAGAAACAGTTAAATTTCTAAGTCGTCTTTCAAAATTATACTCAACTTTGAATGGACAGTAGATCATTCACCAAAGAGGATAAAATAGAATCTCTGGCCAAAGGAACTCAAAGCATCATTGACAAAGGAATGAAGTGCATATTGTAGTGAAAATAGGAGAAGTTGGTAACAGGGAAGGTTACAAGGAAAGGAAAGAAAGGGAAAAGAAGAGGGAATAGGAAAGAGTAAGACTAGAAGGAGGAAGGAAAGAAAAATGAGGGGGTGGGGGAACGGGGAAGGGGAAAAATAGATATATAGACAGACAGACACAAAGAAAATAAAACATAAGAGAAAGAAAAACTGGCACACCTGCCTAGGAACTTCAATAATACAAAGGTGAGAAAATGGAAGGAGAAAATAATCAATAGAATAATTCAAGGAAATCTCCCAGAAAAGAGTATGAATTGCCAGACTAGAATTCAATATAACGGATAAAAAGAGATCTACACCAATCACATTTCAGAAGAGCAACACAAAACGGACATTTTACTAGCTTCCAGAAGACAGGTAGAGGAAAAAAGAAGTTGCACACAAAGATCAAGAATTTTGGCTCAGCTGGACGCCATGGTGCACACTTGTAACCCAGCACTCAGGAGGCCGAGGCAGGAGGATTACAAGTTTGAGTCAAGCTTGGGCTACATAGCAAGTTTCACTAGGGCTATTAAGGTTCCAAAAAATTTCCAATTTAAAGTTCTATACTGAGGAAGATTATTATTCCAGTTTGAGGGTAGTGGAACAACCCCCTCAGTCATGTTAAGTTTCAGAAAAATTACTTCCTATTTACCATTTCTCTAGAAACTACAGAAGCATGTGCTACCAAAAGAACGGAGGAATAAAAGATGGAGATGAAGCTGGGTGTGGTGGTATTCACCTATAATCCCAGCATTTTGGAGCCTAGAGCAGGAGGATCACAAGTTCAAGGTCAGCCTGGGCTACATAGTGAGTATAAGGCCACCCTGTATTATATAGTGAGATACTGTATAAAATAATAATAATAATAATAATAATAATAATAATAAATTAAATAAAAATGGGTAGAAAGAAGCTAGAAGCCTGTAGATCCAATCTGAAGGCAGTGAAAATCACCAGGAAGATAGTAAAGAGAGAACTCCCAGGATGACAGCATGCAGTTGATGAGGGCAGCCACTCCCCAATGGAGCAGTGACGTAAGAGTCCAATTTAAGAGTGAGGGTGGTGGTCATCCAGATCCTGAGGCCACAGTACTGTTTTATACTGTTTACTAAAGTGTAACACAAAGAAAAAGACACATCATAAATGCACAGAATGGTTTTCACAAAGTGAACATGTCCTATATAACCACTGTTCTGGACTAAGTAACAGAAAATGACATACAGGTCCAACCCAGATCCCCTTCTACTGACTACCCCAAGTTACTACCCTGAATGTCCTAGATTAAGCCTGCTTTCTTATGTGTATGTACATACATACATAAATAGTCACACCACCGTGGCATCTGATCCTATCAGATGTCAGAAGCTAAGCTGGGTCAGGCCTGGTTAGGACCTTGATGGGAGACCTCCTGAGAACACCAGGTGCTGTAGGCTTGGGAGAAGGACCCAGTAACCCACTTCCAAAAAATAATCTGCCATTGAAAACCCTATGAATAGCAGAGAAGCACTAACAATACTGCTTCGCTTCGCCTGTTGTATGTAGGGTCCCTATGAGTTGGATACCAACTCAATGGCACCTAACAACAACATACTTGTAGTGCTTTCATAATCATCTGAGTATATGCAAAGAGTACCATAAAACTTGAGATATGAATGCTCCTACCTGAGGTCCTCAGCTAAGTTCAAACAAGGTGATGGTCTGCCTTCTTGGTTCAGGTTTTATATAGCAAACAAGTATACTTTTCAGGGTCTATTTAGTGCCTTTTGTTTTTTTTAACCATTTGCTATTTGTTGGTGATTTTGCTAAACTGGCAGGAGTAATGTTGAAGTGTTATCTAGTGTTTCTGAGATGTGCCAGATGAGCTTAGTTCAGATATGAGTTACAGTGCTTTTGGCCATGAATTCAATGTTAATTGATAATACATATTAAAGTGCCTTTAACAAAAACATACATAAAACAAAGTTATATATTGATCTGTTGACGAAAAGGTTGTAACCAGGGGTTCACAGGAACATAATGGACTGGAAGTAAAACTACAAAGACATACAAGAGGATGATTAAGACAAAAGTCCTATTCATAGTTATGAAGATGTTTATGAAATGTTTTTTTCTTCCTTCAGTACTTGGGAGTTGACCCCAGGACCCTGGGAGTGGGACGTCTGACATTTGTCAATTTAGCATTCATGTCAACTTTATCAAACATGACCACAGCTAATAAAAAGAAATGCGCATAGAAGCCTGCTATGGTGGCACACACCTGCAATCCCAACAATTTAAGAGGTGAAGGCAGAAGGATCTGAAGTTCAAAGCCAGAAGCAGATTGTGTAATTTAGTGAGTCCCTGTCGCAAGATAAAAAAATAAAAAGGGGGACTTGAGGTGCACCTCAGTGTTAGAGCACTGGCAAAGCACGTCCAAGGTCCTAGGTTCAGCACCCCCAGTACTGAAGGAATAAAAAAAAAAAAGGAGTGAGCATAGATACATACACAAAATACCATATAGTATTGTACATTTTTTTTTTTTTGTGGTACTGGGGGTTGAACCCAGGGCCTTGTGCTTGTATGTTTTCCAAGTGCTATACCAGTGAGCTGCACTCTCAGCCCATTTTTTTACTTTTTGAGGCAGGGTCTCACTAACTTGCACAGTCTGCCTCTGGTCTTGAACTTGGGATCCTCCTGCCTCTGCCTTCTGAGTCGCTGGGATTACAGGCGTGCGCCACTGTACCCGGCATTAGTATTGTACATGTTTTTAACCTGAGGGCAGAATGGAGCTCAGAGAATATGGCCCAGATCCAACTTCTTATCCAGCCTTTGGCTGGTCTTGTCTGTGTGCTGATGAAGTTCCTCCTCTGGCCTCCAGCACAGAGGGTCAGCTAAGGACCCTGTTCACTCCAAGGAAGCATCCTGCTCTAACCTAGGGGCTGGAGGTGGGCCACAGTGAGCTGCCACCCTCTGACTGCTGGAAATCTACTGTGGAATTCCTGCTGGAAATCTATTGCAGCTCAGCAACATTCCAGCCAAATCTCCCTCCTTTGCTGGCAGGCCCTGCTCTTCCAAGGTTCAAATCCAAAGGGTCTCTCTGGAATTTCTAGGGAGGCTGAAGGCAAACTGCTCAGCTTCCTTCTCTCAGGAGATTCATCTGCTGGTGCAACTGCCCTTTCCTCACACAGTAGGGCTTGAACTCACTGCTCCATGTTTCCTAACAGAACGACATGTCGCTTACATAGGAAGAGATGGACTGGAAGTAAAACTACAAAACTACTTGGGAGTTGACCCCAGGACCTGGCACATACTTTGCAAGTACTCTATCATTGGTACGTTGCTACACTGCATCCCTAGCCCATTTTTTATTTTTTATAGTTGAGTCAGGGTCTCAAGTTACACAGGCTGCCTCTGGCCTCAAACTTGTGATTCTCCTACCTCTGCCTCCCAAGTGGCTGGGATTACAGGCATGCACCACCGTGCCCAGAGAGATGTTCTATTTCTTAATAGGAATGGTGAGATCCATGGATGTTTGTCTTATTGTCTTTTTGCTGAATATATATATTCTACACATTATTTGAATGTGTGACATATTTCTCATACATACAGAGAAACTCCATTCTCAAAAGGAAACATATTTACATGTATCTTTAAAATGCCAAATATTTAATTTTTTAAAGACAAAATTCTTGGAAGAAAATGATATATTTTTATTATTTCTTGGTGGATGAGGCCTTTGTAACCAACACAGGAAAACTGAAACTATAAATGAGAGAGAAAGTATAGTGAATCTGATAAGTAGGCATAAAACTCTAATATTGGCAACAAGTTCCATAAACAAAGTCAAATGACAACAGATGAGGAGAAATATTTGT